>JAJMZS010000632.1:0-18739 GCA_023807205.1 Isotricha prostoma | reverse complement strand
AATAAAAGTTCAAAGTACTGCATTTTATCAATCAATGAGTTTACAAAATGCAATAAGAATTTGCTCAATTTATGATTATGTGTAAATGAAAATAATATTTTTGTTAAATTTTTCATTGTATTATCATCTTTATAAGCATTTTTTTCCATAAATGAAATATTTAATATATTTTCTGTATAATAAGGAAATATTGTCAATTGTAAATTATCAATAATTAATAATTTAGAATGGCTAATTTTTTCATTTTCATTATTTAAAATATCTTTCAAAGAAGAAATAATAATTCGATTTTCTTTATTCTCATTTTTATATAAAAAAACTGAATTAATATAACTTTTAATTTTTATAGCATTAATTAAATTTATAATATCTTTTTGAGAAAGAGATGAAATTAAAATAATATTATAATCAATTTTAATTTGTTTAAAAAAATCAAATAAGAAAGGTCTAAATAAGAATCCTTCTTTTTTATCATAAATATATAAAATATCATCTATATTAATAATAATAGTAAATATTTTAGAAAATTTAATATAATTTAAAGAATCACAATTTGAATATGTATTTCTTGCGTTAAATGGAATATTTTCATCATTAAAAATTAAATTTTTAAATTGTTCTTTTAATTGTTCATATAAAGTAAAATTTTCATGTCCAAATTCAATTGATAATAATTTTAATAAATCAGATAAAATTGATAATATATTAATAGGTGTATTTGAATAATTATTATTTCTGTTTGTAAAAATTATATTATTATCAATATTTTTTTCAAAACAATCTAATAAAATTGTTATTTCTTCTTCAAGAAAATTTTTAATATAATATATATTATTTAATATTTCGCATTTATAATTTAGATTTATATTTAAATTTGTGAAATAAGATTTAAATAATTTTAAACATCTTTTTTTTGAAAAATTATTATTTGTATTTTTATCAATATAAATTATATATAAATAATTTTCATATATTTTTGTTGTAATTTTTAATATTGTTTTTATTAATTCATTACCTATTTTTTCATTTATTTTAATTTTATTTATTAAATCAATCAATATTAAATTAACTAATTCATAATTATAATTTTTATAAAACTCAGGAAGTAATAAATCAACATTTGTTAAATTAAAATTTATGTTGAAAAAATTTGAAAAAGATGGTAAAATTCTATATTCAAATGAATTATTATATTCTTCATATGAATATAATGATTGAATTAATTTAGAATAAACATTTGTTAAAAGTTTATATAATTTTTGATAATTAATATCCAAATAATTATCCTTATTAATTTCTTTTTCAATTAAAATATTAATATTAGTATTTTTAATATTATTATTTTTATTAGCATTATTATTATTTATATTATTATAAAAGGAATTTATTATTGTTTTATTTGATAATGATGAATCATTTAAATTAGAATTATCTTTTTCTTTTGAAATAAAAGTATCTTTATTTATATTGGATTTATTATCAGTTGAAATTTCATTTGATACCTTTAACTTGTTATTATATGGTGATGCTAAAGTATTTAAATTATTATTGATTCCTATTCTTGAACATAAAAACATTGCAAAATTTTCAATTTTTTTTCTATCATTTTTATTTTGATTATTGTAATTAGAAAAATTTAATTCCATTATATAAATTAATTAAACATATTAAAAACTAAAAAAAATTTTTATAATTCAATTATAAAGAAAAACATATAATATATTTTTAACGACATTAATTATTTCAATATAAAAAATTATTAAATATAATAATGAATTTATTTAATGAAGAAGATAATATAGATAAACCTTTATTAAGATATTTTTCAGAAGAAAATATAAATATAAATATAAATAAAAAAATCCCAAATTCATTTTCTTCATTTACTAATTCTCCAAAACGAAAAAATAAAAAAGTAGATATTCAAAATTATAAATTAAATTCTTTGAAATTAATTACAACAACTTCATCATTAAATTTTCCTTTATCATCAACTGCATATAATTCACAAGAAAATTCTCCTTCAAATTCAAGAATAAAATTATCAAATAATAACAGTAATTATTTTAAAAATAGAAATATTAATTATTCTCCAATGAATAAAATATCTTTTATTGAAAGAAAAAAAATTAGATCTATGACAAATTTAAAGAATGGAAATCTTTTTTTAGATGAAAATAATGGAGTTCATTACAAAAAGATTGAAGAAAAAATAATGAATTTAATGGGAAATAGAAAATTATCTATTTTTACAAAATCTATTTATTCTTTTATTCCTCATAAAGTTAAATTCTCTTTAGAAAGGAAAAATATGAAATTAGATAATTTAAAAGATTTATTTAATAAAGATAAAAAAATAAAAAGTAAAGATAAATATCATCCAATAAAAAATTCTTTTAAAGTTTTAAATCATGTTTCAATATTAAATAAAAAAGAAAAAATAAAAGAAAATTTTTATAAAAAATTTCTTCAAATTAAAAAAGGAAATAATTATTTAAAAAGATTAATAAGATTAAAAATATTAAAAAATTTATGGGAACAAAATACACTATTAATGGAAAAATTTATTTTATATTATGATACATCAAAATGGTTTTTTATTGAAAATCATTATTGGAGTCATAAAAAATTTCAAGAATTTACTAATGTGTCTAATTTAAGAGCAGATGATGATTTTGTTGAACAATTATTTTTAATTTTCTCTTTTGAAAGTCAAAATAAAAAAATTGATATTATTCAAGTTTTAATTTATTTTATTTTAACAACTAATAAAAATAATAAAACTAAAATTAAAGATATTATTAATTTATTTTGTGATACTGAAAAAGAAAATAATAGAAAAAAAAATTTAATTACTATTAAAAGAGTAATTCATATTTTTCATCAAATTTTTAATCCTTATTTTAATTCTGATTTAATGATTCATTTTGAGGAAAAATTAAAAATGAAATTTAATAAAGAAACATTAGATAAAAATGTTTTATTAGATGAAATTGAAAATTATCCAATTATTGAAAAAGGATTAACATTTTTTTATAATTTATATTTAAATATTGATAAAACTTTAAGTACACATTTTAAAAATTTATTATCTGTATATAATAGGAAAGCTTTAGAATTATATGATACTAATATGCATGGAGAAAACTATTATGCTTATTTTTTAATGGATAAAATTTTGAATTCAATAGAAAATAAAATCCAGATTGTTAATAAATTAAAAAGTGAGCAATTAAAAGAAAAAACAGATTTTGACAAAGTTTATTTTGAAAAAACAAATATTAATAAAAAAAATTTAACAAATAAATCAAATTTTAATTAATATATTATATTTAAAATAATTATTGAATTTTTAAAATTTACTTTTATATAATTATTTGAATAAATTTAATTTGATATTTAATGTCAATATCAAATAGGATATTAAACAATTCAAATTCATTATATCAAAATGAAGATAATATTAGTAATAGATTTAATATAGGGAAAAATGATATAAATCAATATTATTCAAAAAAAAACTTATCACAAATTATAACAAAAAATCCTAATCATCCAAGAATAAATGAATTAATTACTAATAACATATTTCAGCATTTCTTTAAATTATATTATAAAAATCAAGATTATACTGAATTTAAATCATTAAATGATTCTGATAAATTAAATTTTATGATTGATTTATTTTTTTATATTATAACTGATACAAGTAAAGATTTTTTAGGTGATTTATCTTTAGAAAATTTAAATACTGAAGAACAATTTTCAAATATCAATAACGAAATAATGGATAAACTAAAAACTATTGAAAGTGAATTTGATAAAAAAAAAATTATCCATACTATGTCAAAATATGGTTTATATAATAAAAATAATACAAATGATTTAAATTATAAATTTAATGAAATCATGAATAAAAGTAAATATATTTTTAATAATGATGAATATAAAAAAAATGAGGAGGAGAAATATAATTTAACAAATTATAGCATTAAAGAAAGGAAATTTATTAATATGACAAATTTAAATTTTAAAAACAATATTAGATCTTCTTCTTCAACTGAAAACATGAAAATCCCTTTTAAACATTTTGAACAAAAAAATATATTGAATACAACAAAATCAATATTTAATAATAATTATAAATTGTCAAAAACAAATTCAACAAATTCTTTTTTAAAAATTGACTTTGGGAAAATTAATTTTGAAAAAATAGGTTCTATTAAAAAAGGAAATTTTTATAATTTAAATGATGATGATATAAAAGAAATATTATTTACAACTGGTAAATATGTTTATTTTAGTAATAATAATAATATTTTTGAAAATAATTTCACTAATTATATTTGTAACAATAATATTAATAAATTAAATCAACCTTATATTTATCCTCTAAATTATAAAGGTTTAATTAATCCAAAAAAAGTAAATATAATACAAAATAAAAATAATTTTTATAATAATTCAAAACCAATTATGATAGAAGATAGATTTGTTTTATCACAAAATACTTTTTATAATATAAAAAATAATACTTTATTAATAAAAAATAAAGATAATTATGATATGAATGATTTATTGAGTAAATTATATTGTGGCGAGCATAATATGATAATATTAAATAAAAATGAAGTAAATAAAATTGGAATATTACTGATAAAATATGTTCAATTAGAAAAAGAAATGAATACTTTAAACACAAAAATATATAAAGATAAAGAACAAATAGAAAAATTAAAAGAAATAATATCAAAATATACAAATTCTTTATCAGATAGACTAAATGAATCACAAAAATTTTTACAAAATTTTAATTAATTTTTTAAAAAATTAACAATATATTTTTTTTATAAAATCAAAATTTTTTCTATATATTATATACCATTAATAAATATTAATTTTTATAAAAATAATCATAAAATTTCTTATTTTCATCACTAATAATATATTTTTCATAAAAAGACCCTTTTCCAATTTTATTATTTTTAGTAATACCAACAAAAGTTGTTCCAGTTCGAATAATTTTTTCAGTGAGAAAAATATTTTCACTTAAAACACTAAATAAAAACTTTTTAACACCAAATAATAAGCCAGTAAAAATATTTTCTTTTTTCTTATAAGAATAATAAGGAGAAATAAAAATATAAAAAAAGTCAGAAAATAAATTTACAAAAGGTCTTGTCCAACTTAAACTTTTAATAAAATCAACAACTAATTGATAAGTAGATAATTGTTCTAAAAATTCTTTTACTAAAAAATCAGTAAATTCATCAATTGATACAAAACCAGAATAAGGATTAATTTTAAATATAAAAGGATAATTTTGTATACTTGGTAAGGGAATTGTTAAATTTTCAAATGTAAATGAATAATCTAAAGCTTGATAAGTTATATAAATACAAAATTCTTCAAGAGAAAAATTAGTAATATATATAAAATTTTTATTTTGATTATAATTTGTTATCATTGAAATATTTTGATCATTAGTACTTTCAATAAATGTGATTTGACTTATATCAATAACTGTTTTTTTAAATGAATGATAATTATATGAAGCAAATGAATTTTTAATATAATTCTCATTATTATTTAATAATATGAAATTAATAATAAAATATAATGTTGATTGATGTAACATTAATTTCATTGGAGCAAATTTAATATTACAATTTACATTATAATCACAATATTGACCTACACTTATTTCATTATAACTATTTGAAATATCTACATTAACTATCATACAAGGATTATTTAACTTTTCATTATGAATATCTGCTCTTGTATATAATATTTTAAAATCACTTTCTTTATTATAATCAATTATTTCTATTAAATCAATTGAAAAAATAAATTGATATGAATATGATGTTTCAAATAATAAATTAAATTTTATATCATTTATTGATAATGTTATATATTTTGAATAATCTCTTTTTGATTTTTGTTTAAATTGTGATGTTTCTAAAACTTCAAATTCATTTGAAAGTTTTGATTCTAATTTTTCATTAACTATATCTTCATTATTATTTTTATTTAAGAAATCTATGTCTATTTCATTTTCAAAATCTTTACCATCATATATTGAGAATGTTATTGTATTTATTGTTAAAATTAAATGATTACAATTATTATTATTTTTTATAAAAGATTGTTTTATTGGTTGATTTATTAAATTTTCTGATTGTCTCATTGAGTTTTCATTTAAAAATTTTGAGCCAATATTATTATTTAAATAATTTTCTTTAATATCTAATTTATTCTTTATTTTTTTATCTAAATGAATTGTTTTTAATGAAATATCTTTTTCAGTTTTATTTAATTTATTATAAGATGAAAGTGTGGTAGTATTCATTAAAGAAGAAGGAGAAGTCATTTTTTCTGAAATAAAAATTTTTGAACTTAAATTTGCAAAATATAAACATAAATCTTGAATATATAATAATGAATCTTTACATATACCAAAAGATAAATCTATTATTTTGATATTAATATCCATTTTATTATTGGATTTATTTATTAATTCAATAGTAAATCCATTTATTCTTCCTAAATTTGCTGTCACTATTTGATTATTTTTTACCATATATTGAATATATAATTTAGAATTATTTAAAGATATTAAATTTTCATTTATATTTATATCATTTAATTCAAAGATTAATTGTTTATTTTTTTTATCATCATTATTATCATTAATTGTTATTTGAACTTGATTAATTGAAAATTTAAATTCAAAATTAGTTAATTTTTCTTCTTTTACTTTTGTATTTTCTAATGATGATATATCAAATGATGTTACTTTAGTACTTAATGAATTATTATTATTTATTGAAGGTTCATTATTTTTTGTTATTACAATTGTTGAAAATGAATTTGATAAAGCATATTCATTATAGAAATCATTTGCAAATAAAATTCCTTCAATCGCATTCACAGTAAAAGAATGTAAATTTACAATTATTTTAATTTCTGTTTTTTCTTTTGGTTTTTTTGATTTTAATAAATTTTGATATTTTATATAATTCGTAATATAATTTTCTAATATTTGTTCTGGTTTAATTATTACTGGCACAAAATTAATTGATTGATTATTTTCTATTATTTGATTTTTAATATTTATATCTGATGTAATATCTACTATACTTAATTCTATATCTTTACAATATATTTTTGATAGTTTAAAACAAATATTTTGTAAATTATCATTAATTGAATAATTTAATAATATATTATTTATTGTTATATTTGGATTTAAATCATCTTCAATATTTATTTTACATTTAATATCTATTTTTGGAATATTTACTTTTATTAATAAAGAAGTTTTATTATTTTGATTTATTATTTTTTTTTTCTTTTCAATATATTTATCTCCATTATACATTTGATAAATATCTTTTTTTCCTTTTTTAAAATTATATGACATCCTTTCAAAGAATATTAAAAATATTTGAAATGTATAATTCCATATATTTGAAAATAAAATTATATTATTAATTAATTTGAAATATAATTCAATATTTAATTTGAAATTAATTGATATTTCATTATTTATAATAGATAATTCTAATGGATTTTCCATATATATTAATAAATAATCATTAAAAAAAAAATTTGCTTTTTCAACAAAAATTTCATTTTCATTATTTGAATTAGAATTGATTTTTAAATTTAAAATTTTAATTTCAAAATCATCTTTTCCTGTTAAATATTCTAATTTATATTTTTTTTCATTTATTTTATTTTCCATTAAAAATATACAATCATAATAAAATTCAGGGAAAAATCTATTTAATGTATTACAATATTCATCTTCTTCTTTAAAGCAAAAAATATGAATAAGTAATTTATTAATTTTAATTTCAAATTCAAATCCATTATTATTTTTTTTATTTTCTATTTTTTCATTCTCAAAACTTTTATTAGATAATATGTTCTCATTATTATTAATACTAATTACTAAATTTTCATTTAAATTTTGATTTTCATTATTCTTATTTAACTTAATATTATAAAAAAATATTTCATTTATTAAAATCAAATTATCATAAGCTAATTTTAAAAATTTAAAACAAAAAGCCGGATGTATTCCAATATTAATTTCTTTAATATTAATTTTTGGAAATTTCAAAAAATCAATTTTAATATTTGAAATACTTATAATATTATTTTCGAAATAATCAAATTTATAGAATAACCATTTTTCATTTAAATGATTTTCTTCATTAAAAGAACCATAAACATCATCTTCATCCATAATTAAACTTCCCATTGGTTCATAATATTCAGATTTTTTTTCTTTTGATTCTGATTCTTTTATTTTTATTAATTCTTCTTTTGTATAATTTATTTTTTTCAAAAATTCAATATATGATAAATTTATATTGTCGATTGTTAATTCAATTGAAATATCATTATTTATTTTTCCTCTTAAATTAGCAATAATAAAAATAAAATAATTATCTTCATAATAACAAAAATGATTTTTTAATTTATTTATTTTGAAACAATTTAATTTTGGTGTATCATTTTTGTAATAATTTTCTATTAAGATAATACTAAAAGAATTCAAATTGAAAATTATATTAAAAGGTAATTCATTAGTAGAAGATTCATTTATTTCTTTTTCTTTTTTTACATTATTTTCTTTTAATATTGATTTATCTTCAATATTTTCATCAGAAAAATATTCTAAATAACATTCTAAAAAATTTTTAATTAATTCAAATTGTAATGGATTTAAAATTATTTGTAAATCACCAAAATCACAGTTTATTCCATTATTATAATTAGTATAAAAATTAATTCCATTTTCATTATTAAATGTCATAATTGTTTCATAATCTTCAATTTCTATAATATTTTTATTAGAATTATCATAATTAAAAATTTTTGAAATTTTTAAAATTATATTATTAATATATAAATGTTTATTATCCCATGGATTTTTTGGAATTTGATTATCTTTATATTTAATATCTTTACAAATTCCACTTTTATATTTTATATTAGGAATATGAATTGATAAACAAGGATTTGCATAAAGTAAATTTAATTCATTTGTTTCATAATTTAATATATAGATATCAATCTTACTTATACTTATTATTAATCTTTCTAAAATATAATCAATTAACTTTTGAATTATTCCTTTATCTGATTTTATATTATCATTTTTTCCTTTTTGAGAATTATTATTATTATTTTTATTGTCATTATTATTTTTTTTATTTTCAATCTTTTGAATTTCAATTTTTTTTTCTGAAATTTTTATAGGCATTATAATAATCCTTATTTGTGATATAAAAATTGAGAATTCTTTTAAACTTAGTTGAAGTTTTAATTTACCTATATTTGCATTTGTTATTTTAATATTTGATTTATCTAATAACATATTATTTATCATTGAAGGTTGTGCTTCAATATTACTTAATTCTAAGTTAAAATTATTTTCATTATCTAAAGATATATTTGGCAAATCAATATTAATTCCTAAATAACTAGAAAAAAAATTTGATATTAGATGATTCATTAAAGGAACATTTTGTAAAACGCAATTTATCATTTATTTAAAATATTTGTTAAAAAAATTATTATCAAATATAAAATAATAAAATCTGAAGTTAAATATATAAACTATTTTAAAAAATAATTTTTAAAAACTAAAAAATAATTTTTAATTCTATTTTAAAGAAAAATGATAACCAAAATTACATTTTGTCAAAATAAAATAATATCTCAAATAAAATTTTTATTTTCAAATTTAAATGTCAAAATAGACAAATCTCAAATTGAATCATTAAAAGAAAAATTAATATTAGTAGATAAAAAAGATAATAAAATAGGAAATATAAATAAATTAGATGCACATTTAATAGAAAAAAAAAATAAATATCCCCATAGAGCATTTTCAGTTTTTTTATTTGATAAAAATAACAAAATGTTAATTCAACAAAGATCAATTAAAAAAGTAACTTTTCCTTTACTTTGGTCAAATACTTGTTGTAGTCATCCATTAGATATTTCAAATGAGAATACTTTTGATAATATAAAAAATGCAGTTGTGAGAAGAATGAAATTTGAACTTGGTTTAAATACAAATGTTGATCTTTATCATTTATATGGTAGAATTTTATATAAAGCTCCTTCAAATAAAATTTTCGAAGAATTTGAATTAGATTATATTTTTTTAGCAAAAATTTTTGATAATAATTTTAATAAGAGATTTATGAAAAGTATTATTAATAAAGATGAAGTTAAAAATATTATGTTTAAAAGTGTCGATTTTATTTTAAAAGATATTGAAAAAAAACCTCAAAAATATACTCCTTGGTTTAAAATGATTATGAATAAAAAAGGAAAAGAAATTGAAATGTTTGGAAATAATTTAGATAAATTAGTATATAAAGAAGATATTATTAATTTTATATAAATATAATTAAAAAAATTATTGTATTTAATTTTTATTTTGATTATTTTTTAATTTTTGTTTTGTTTTTTTTTTTTAATTACAGATGGCGCTTCTTCTTTGTTTTCATTTACTTCTTTAAGAATTATTGTATCTTTTTTAATATTATTTTCAAAATATGAATAAGGAATATAGTGAAAATTAATATTTTGATGAGAAAATTGTTTTAAATCAATATTATTTATAATTTCATCTAATAATTTTAAATATTCTTGTTTTAAATTATTTGTAAATAAATTTTTATAATGAAAATTTATAAAATTTTCAATATTATTTTTATTATTAATAGTACAATAATCAATATTATCTTTTTTATTGTTGTTATCATCTGAAATAAATTTATCAATAATAAATCCAAAATAATATAAAGAAACTACATTTTCAATATTACAATCTGAAAATTTGTCAAAATTTTCATTTTCAATATTAAAACTATGTTGATAATTTTGAAAATATTTTTCATTTTCTCTATCAGAATAAATTAAATTAATTTGAATATCATATTTACTATAATTAGAAATATTATTAATTCCATTAAGAGTATCATTATTTAATTTAGGTTTAACTTTTAATAAAATCATTCCACCTCTTTGATAAACATTTTGATTTTTAATATCTAAATAAGAAGGGAAACAAGAACTAATTTTACAAAAACTTTTATCATTTATTTCATTATTATTATTATTATTCATTACAATTGGTGGTGCATTTTCTTCTTTTACTAAAAAATCATATCCACTTCCAAAACACTTTTCAATTATCATATTTTTACTTTCAAATTCAAGAAAAAAATCATATGCAATTGGATAACAAATATATTTGAAAATATTAACTAAATAAAATTCTAAATCTTCATTTTTATAAACAATAAAATAATTACAATTTTTATTAATTGATAAATCATGTATTAATTTAATATTACATTCATTACTAATTGCAATTATTGTTATTGGAATATTATATTCATATACACTTTTTTTATATATTTCAATTAATTTATTATTTTCTTTATAATTCATATCACTTATTATAATAATTCTTTTATTTTTATTTTTTGATTCTTTTAAATTTTCAATTGCTCCATCAATTCCATTTTCTAATTTACTTATTCCATCACATTTTATTTCTTTTATTAAATCTAGAGAATTAATTAATTCCTTTTTAGAAGATAATGGAAAAAGTTTATTTATTTCTTCATTAAAAGTAATTAAAGAAAAATTATCTTCATTTTTTATATTATAAACTAATTTAGTAAGTGCATTTTTTGCAAGTTCAATTTTAGAAATATTATTAGAATTAGAATTTGTATTTATTTTTGATTTCATTGAATTTGAAATATCCAAAGCAATTGAAATATCAATTGATTCATTTATTTCTTCTCCATCATATTTTGATTTTACTAATAATCCAATAAAAAATTCTGTTACATTAGTAAACGGATTTTTTACTTTTGAATAAGATAATTCTAAATTTAAAATTAAATTATTTTCTTTTGAATTTATTTTGAAATAATTTTCATTAAATAAAGCATCATATGATATTTTTGAAAAGTCACTTTTTAAATTATTTTTTTTAGAATTAATTGCTGTACCAACTTCTGCACCCATTATTTTATTTTATTTGAAATTTGTTTATTATGTATTTTATATTTTTTTAAATTAAGGAATTATGTTTTATTTATTGAATTTTATTTTTTTTGATTGAAATACCATTTTTGATATTTGGAATTTAAAGTTTTTAAAAGAAGATTATTTTTATTAATGTAATTATTATAGGATTGATGAAAGATTTGTTTTTATTAGGATTTATTAGAAATTTTTTAATTTTATTTTTTTATTATTAAAATTGTAGATTTTATTAGACAATTTTAGTAAGTTTAAAAATATTTTACTTTTTAAATTTAAAGAATAAATAATATTTTAATAAATGATTATATTTTTTCATTTAAAATATGATTTTACTTTCATTGTTTCTCTAAAAATAATATTTTGCAAAAAAATTTTGAAGCTTTTATGATACCTTTCCAACTTAATATTATTTTACATGTTGCTTTTTTCTCCTTTGTAAATTAACTTTTGTTTTATTATTTCATTAATTTCTAATTTATCAATTGCCTCAATCAAAAATTAAAAGTATTTTTTTAATTAATAATTATATATAATATTGAAATTTTATAAAAAAGATTCAAACTTAAAGGATTTATATTTTATTTAAATTTTAATTCAGAAAAGAAAATCAATTTTTTTTATATATTTTTCATTGTCTTTAAATAATATATTTGTAAATAAAAAGTTAAACAAATTTATTATTCATTTTTTTAATTTATTTATTCATAAATACAATAATAATAATCAAATTTTAATTTTTAATTTAAAAATTAATAATATAAATTAAATATATTTAATTTCTAATTTACATTTCTCATTAAAATAATTTTAATTAAAGGAAATTAAATAAAATACTTTTGTATTATAATTTATTTCTTAAAAAAAATTTTAATAAAATTTAACATATTATTTTATTTGTTCATTATCCTTCTTTAAGTTTGATATAATTGAATTTTAAGAGTACTAGAAAAAATAATTAGCAAATGAATCGAAATAAAAAAACATTTAAAAATAAAAATTAATTTTTCCATATCTCTTTTGAATAAATAAAAATAATATTTTTTGAATGAACTCAAATAAAATTACAAAATTACTATTAATTTCCTATTTTGATATAATTTATATTTTTCCAATTTTTTCAGACTGGAATTTTTTTTATTTAAATTAAAAGTATAAATAATATTAAATAAATAATATTAAATTTATTTTTAATAGAATCTCATTATTAATACATTAATTTATATAAATTATGAATTTCAATATACAAATTTTCTTCTTCAATCAAATATTCCAAAGGGAATATTACAATTAAATTAATAAAATCTTTAAATAGAACATAATAAAAATGTATAAAAATGAGAAAAGAAATAAATAAAGGTATACATCCAAAAATAAAAATATATAAAACAATTTTAAATAAATTATATATATTTTTTACTTTTCTTTTTTCTAAATCCTTTAAAATAATATGTGTTTCTCTAAAAGAAATGAATAAATAATTCAAAATAAAATCATCAGAATTTGCAAAAGAATCTTCAATAATTTTCAAATCATTTAAAACTTCATTTGAATTATTTATATCTACAAATACATCAATAATATGTGAAATTTCGATTTCTAATTGAATTAAAGTTTGTTCTATTCCTTGAGTAAGAAAAGAAGACCAAAATTTAAGACAAATATTATATTTTATTTCACTATAAAAAAATATATGAAATAAAATTTCACAAGCATTATTATTATATAATGTAATTAAATGAACTTTACTATCATTTTTTGAAAAATCTAAATTTTTTGAATATGGTCTCAATAAATTATTAAATTTTTTAATTTCTATTTCTTTTTCATCAGGTATTTCAAAATAATATTTTTTATTTTCTAAAATTGTATAATTTTCTTGTGTATATATTTCATTATTAAAAATTACAGGAATATTATTTGTCTTTATTTGATTTAATTTTTCTTTTTTTTCTTGAACAAAAATAGAAAAAAAAATTGCTTGTTTTTTTATTTTTGAAAAAGATGAATATGATGATACAAAAATTTCTAATAATGTTGATTTAAAATCATCGAAATCTAAAAAAATTTTTTTTTCCTTTTCATAATATAAATTCATTATTATATAATATGATATTATTATTATTGATACTACAATTATTTCAACAGAAAATATTGTATTATGAATAAAAAAATATCTTTTCATCATTTTTATTTTTTCATGTTTTTCCAGATTTATTCTAGCTAGTTTTGATAATTTTTTTTTTGAGTTTTTTGTTTTTTTTTTCTTATCTTCTTCAGCTTTTATTTTTTTTTTTGAATTTTTAATTTTTTTTAAATTAACGCTGCTACTTTCTTCTTCAGACTCATTTTCATTTAAATATTCATCACTTTTATTTTCTTCATTTGATTCATTTTTTAATTTTTTTTTTAAATCATCCAAATATTTAATATATTTTTCAAATGATTCACTATAAAATTTTATGATTCTAATAATAAAATTTGATTCAATATGATATATTTTATTTATAAATAGCAATAAAATTCCAAAAAAAATAAAAAATAAAATCCAATTTATAATAAAATAATATTGAGTCATTTTAAATCTTGAATCTTTTAATTTTTTTTTTTTTTCATATGAATTTAAACCATTTATTTCATTTAATTTTAAATAAAAAAGACAATATTGCATAATACAATCAATATAAACTTCAATATATTTCTCATTTTGAAAAAGATAATTTTCAATTTCAGGAATTATTTTCTGTGTAAAGGCAAAAATAAGATATAA
The DNA here is from genome assembly GCA_023807205.1 of Isotricha prostoma. Lineage (NCBI taxonomy): Eukaryota > Ciliophora > Litostomatea > Vestibuliferida > Isotrichidae > Isotricha > Isotricha prostoma. The sequence continues at coordinate 3,873 of JAJMZS010000632.1, read as the reverse complement.
AATATCATTTATTTTACTATTATATATAGTAAAATTATAAGAATTATTTCCATAAATTTCTATTTCATATTCTTTTTCTAGTGTTGTTTGAAAATCTTTATCTAATTTTATTAATTGGTCACTATTTTCTTTTAATATTTTAATTTCTAAATTCATTAAATTTTTCAATTCTGTAACACAATAATATTCCTTAATACAAGTGTGATTTCCAATTGTATTATGTTTTAGCAATTTCAAATCATTAACTGAAAAACATATACAATATAAAATAATTTTTGTTTTATTAAATATCATATTTTGAAAAAGGTAATCTTGTATATTTTGAAATTTAGATTTAATTAAATTATTATTGATTATTATAAATATCATTGTTAATACTGTAAAAATCATACTTATTATATTCATTATCACTACTAAATTTGGGGTTTCATTATTCATTATTTTTGATTTCATATCTTGATATGGAATATAATATTTTGATTTATTTAAATTCTTTATTTTTTTATTTTTATTTAAATGATGTTCTTTTTCTTTTTTTTCATTTTGATTTTTTTCATTATCATTATTAAAATTAATATCTTTATTTTCTTTATTTTCATTGTTTTGATCATTTAAATTATTATTTGAATCAAATAATAATTTAATTTGTTTATTTTCATCAGTTAATTTTAATTCATTATTTAATGTTTCAAACATAAATGAAAAATTTTGTTGTTGAATTAAACTCTTTCTTTCTTTAATTTCAAATTCAGAAAAAATATCCCTATTAATATAAACTCTATAATAGATATATTTATCATTTAAAAATGTATGTTTTGTTATTTTATATGAAATATGATAAAATTTATTATTATTATTTGTATTATATTCATGAATTAAATCTAAATAATCTTTATTTTCATTATCTTTCAATGAATTGTGTACATTTTTACTTAATGAGGAATATCTTTTATCAAATTTATTTTTTAATTTATTTGATTCTTTAATAGAATCAAGAAAAGAATTTATTTTTTTTTCAAAATAATAAATATCATTTATAACAGGATATAAAGTTCCTTTTAAATCAATATTAATTTTTTCAATAACATAATTTTCAAAATTAAATTTAATTAAATTTAATATGCATGGAATAATAATGGAAATATTATATCCAATAATATGTTTACTTAAACCAAAAGGATAATTTTCTCTATTATAAATATTATTATTTAATTCATAAGAATAAAATGGAATAGTCATTGAATCAATTGTTAAATTCTTATTTAAAAGGATTAAAAAATCTTTATCTTTAAATTTTTGTAACAAACCAATATAGATTGAACCAATTGTTAAATCAGGTAATAATTTAAAAAAACCTTTTATATTATATAATTCATTATTTTTTCCTTTTAATAATAAATCTTTTTCCATTTTAAACATTTTATGTAAATTTGAATATTTTAATCCTTCTTCATATAATTCTTGATGAAAATGAGAAATACATTTGGGAATTAAATCCTTTATATTTAAATTAATAATATCTTTTGAAAGGTAATCAAATAAATTTATAAAATTAGATGTAGCATAAATTATTTTTCCTTTAATTGAATAACTATCAATTAAAATTATTGATGATATTTCATCATCAAATAATGTATAATAAAATTGTTCTTTTACAATTGTTTTTATACTTTTTAATTTTGAAAATTTACTTTCTTCTTGATTATATAAATCAATATCTTGAATAATATTTTTTAAATATAAAGTATAATCATTTTTTATTTCTTCATTAAATGGATTTAAAGAAATTATTTTATCCCAAATTGATAAAATTTCATTTCTTATTTTTAAAATTAAATTTCCAATTTTAATAAAATCAGGGACTAAATTATTTGAAATATTATTATTTTTAATAATATCAAAATAATTAACTTGTTCACATGTTGCATCATAAATTTTTAATTTTAAATCATTTATTAATTTATAATATAAAATAACTTTTCCTATTTCAATTTTATTTATTTCATCTAAATTTGATTCTTCAAATTTTTTTAATATTAATTTTTTTGAATCTTCAATTAATGAAAATTTCATAAAATTATTATAATATCCATTAATTTTATATTTTGAACAATAATACATTGCAAGATTATAATTTTTTAACTTATTTAAAAGAAAGGCACATAACATTAAAACAGAATCATCTTTTAATTTATCTAACATTGAATGTAATAACGTATATATAATATTATAAATTTCAAAAACTATATTTTGATGATTGTATTTTTTTATTAAATATTTATTTTTTGAAAAATTGTCGTAAATCTCTTTTAAACTTATATCATTACAAAAATATTCTTTAAAGGTATTAATTATTCCTATTAATAAAATTTTATTTTTCTCATTTTCTTTTTTTATAAGATAATAAATATTATTATTAAACATTTCAATATCTCTTAAATTTGAAGAATGTAATATATATAAATTGGTTAAAGAATTTTCTTTTTGAAAATTTAAACATAATTTAATTATTATTCCTAAAATAAACCAACCAAAAGCTATAAAAAAGAATAGTTGTTTGAAACTTAAAACTTCTTTTATTAATAATGATAATGTAAACCACATTGAAAATGTCCATCCACACAAATTTATTAAATTCATAGTTTCATTATAATAATATACTTTTTTTAAATAATAAAATAACATAATTAAACAATCAATAATAATATTAATTCTTCCTAAAAGTCTAAGCCCAATATTATCTCTTCCATATACAAAAACAAAAAAACCAATTATATTACATAAAATACAAAAAAGATTTGTATAAAGATAATAATTTGAATTGATTCTTGAATAAATATTCATTGATTTCATATTCCCAATTGTTCCTGTATATTTAGTTAAAAGAAATAAATAAAGTATTGAAATCAATAAAAATATAAAACATATTATTATTAAAAATATATGCTTTAATTTATAACAATCAAGTTGGATAAATTTTACTACTGAATCTTTACAATAAGTTACTGATAACATTGCATTTATATGAAAAATAAAAAAATAATTGATATAAAAAAGATTAATATAATTGAGGAGTTTTATCAATTTTGAATTTGGATTTTTTTTATTTTTTATGATAATAATAATAATTATAATAATTGTAATAATAAAAATAAAACAACCAATAAGAGATAAAATATATTGAAATTTATTTTTTATCATATCATGAAAATAAATATATGATTTTATATTATTAATCATATTTATTAATTTATCCATTTGAACTACATATAAAGGAATCCAAGTAATAGGTATAAAAAAAAATTGAGAAAAATATACAATTTTAAATATCATTTCAAAAAGAATATTATTTGGTTGATGTTGATTTATTAAATAAAAAAATTCATATATAATATAAATAATTTTATTTGAATAAATATCTAAAACTGGTAATGTATCTTTTAAATCTATTAAAGAAACTAAATTTGAATCTACCATAGTTAAATAATATTATAAAATTTATTAAAAATAAGCTTTATATAAGTATATAAATAATTAATTTTGAAAAAATAAAATATTAATTAAAAAATAATGTAATATATATTGAAAATAAATAAAAAGACTTAATTTTGTTATACCTTTCAAAAATTGATATATTATATTGTAATATTTAAAATACCTTTACTTGAAAATTTTGAGAAATTAATTATATTTATTAATTATTCAGATAGCATTATAATAATTTAAATAATTAAAATTAATTTATAAACAATTTAATTAAATGAGTAAATTATAAAATTATATTTTTATCTAATTAATTATTAAAATTTTGTTGTTAAAAAAAATGTTGGGGATTGGGGATTGGGGATTGGGGATTGGGGATTGGGGATTGGG
>JAJMZS010000631.1:0-18796 GCA_023807205.1 Isotricha prostoma | reverse complement strand
AATCCCCAATCCCCAATCCCCAATCCCCAATCCCCATTTTTGAAACTATTTTTTTAAATAAAATATTAATATATATTTTTTAAATTATAATTTTTTATATTAAAAATAATAATCTATATTTTATTTCATTTTATTTTATTTTTTTATTTTTTTTTTGTTTTTTTGATTAATTATATTATAGATTTTTTGTCTTTTAATTATTTTTATATTAAATTTTTTTATCCATTTTTTTCACTTAGAAATCTTCTTTTTTTCTACTTCTTTTTTTTATTTCATTAGTTATTTTTATCTTTTTTTATACACTTTGAATAAAATTTTATTTTCTAATCTTTTTAATATATATTTTTCTTTTAAATTTTTTATTAATTTTTATTCTATTTTATAAATATTTTTTTAATCATCACAAATAATAATGATTTTATCTAATAATTCTTCTTTATTTGATTATGAAAATCAAATAGACATTATATCATTTTTAGAAACAAAAAAATATTTAAAAATCAAAATAAATGATAATAAAAAAGAAATTTTCATTACTCCAAATATATTAATAAAAATATTAACTCAAGCAGATATTTATTTATATGAAAATATTTCAAAATTAATAAATTTTGAGATAAAATATTCTAATTTTAGCTTATTATCAAAAGAAGAACTCATCTGGATGAAAATTCCATCATATAAAATCTATTTTGGTATTTTTGGTTTTAATTGTTGTCAAATTGAAGGTAAAGAAATAGAAAAAATATCATCAATGATATTTCCTTCATATAAAAATATGACACCATATATTAAAATTTCTTTATTAAAAAATAGTTCAGTTTACTTAAGTAAATCAAATACTTTTAGGAGTTTATATAGTGATAGAAATAATTTAACAAATTCTTTAATAATGAAAAATGAATTAATGGTTACTTCAAATATGATAAATAATAATATTAGTGTTGAATTAATTGAAGTAACTGATATATTAGGAAAGCCTCATAAAATTTTTAAAGATCATTTAGATTTTGCAAAAGAACAACTTTATTTAGAAAAAATTGATATAAAAAATGTTATTATTGATTTTTATGATTTTCCTGATAATAATTTATTTAGTATACATAAGAAATGGTTAGTTAAGGAAAAATTAATTTTTCCTATTCAAAAAAAACATTATGTTATTTCTGTTGCTAAAATTAAAATGAAAAACAATAAAAAGTAAAAAAAATTATTTATTTATTTTAAAATTTCATTTAAAAAAATATATAGTTATTAAATATTTAATAATAAATTTTATTTATTCCTTTGTAATAGATTGAATAAATTTTTCAGATAAAACAGGTTTAATTTTAAAACTATTATTAAAATTATGATTTGAAAGTTCTTTTTTAAATTGTTCAACAATTGGATCTTTTTCATATGTAATATTATTATCAAATAAAACTTTTATATTATCATTATTTTCATTATTTTTGAATTGATTTTCTTCATTTTCATTTTTTTTTTTATTATTTTTCTTTCTATTTTTTTTTTTATTATTTTTTTTCGTTACAATAGTATCATCAACTATAAAATCATACCATTCTTGAACTGATTTATTATCTTTTTGAATTTCTTTTTCTTCTTCTTTATTCTCAATTTTTTCTATTTCTTTTTTATCATTTATTATATTTTCTTCTATATTTTCACTATTTTCTATAACTTCTTCACCAAAATTTTTTAAAAGTTGTTCTTGAATTTTAAATAAATGTTCTTCTTGAATTTTTTCTTTTTTTTCTAATATATTTTGCCATGTAAAAAATTTTTCATCATTACGTTTCTTTTTAAGTACTTCATTATATTCTTCTTTTTTTTTTATTATTAAAGAAATTAAATCATATTTTTCATTCCTTTCTATTATCTCAGAAATATTTAATAATTGACATAAATTTTTTTTAAAAGGATAATTTTTTTTTGAACAAGCATTAATAATTTTATATATACTATCATTCACATTTATTTTTTCCTGCTTATTATTAATTAAAGTTTTAAAAAAACAATTATTAATTTGTTTAATATGAAAAATAGAATTTAAAAATAAATCTATAGAAAATTCACTTAATTTAAATTCAAATTTAACTTCTTTTCTAAATTTATTAAAAATTTCTTGAAAATCAGTTTCAATATCAGAACTCCAATTTCCTAATTGAAGTAAATCTTCATAAATATTTTGAAATTTTAAATAACTAAATTCTTTTTCTGAAATATCTTCTTGTTCAATTATTTTTTCATTTGATTCAAAATTTGAATTAAAATATGCTCTAATATATTCTATTATTAAATTATATAATGAAAATATTATTCCTCTTATTTGAAATAAATTATCATTATCTGAAATTAATTTATTTAATTCTTCTTTATTAATTTTATATAAATCTAAATTATTATGAAATTTACAATAAATATTATTTTTTTTTTTTTTTATGTGTAATTTTTTATGAACATATAAATCTATTTTTAAAAATAATTCTTCTTCCTTTTTATTTTTACTTATTTCTTTAAAACCAATATAATTTAAATTATTTTCTGAACTTTCTTTGAATAATTGAAAAATACTATCAGGTACAATTTTACTATCAGGTGGTAATGATTGAATATAATCATTTATTTTTTTAATTTCCCCTTCTTTATATTTTAAAATAACATTTTTAATTTGAACATTATTAGAAAAGAAATTACTATTATTTTCAATTTTATTATTCTCATTTAAATTAAACAAATCTTCATTTTCAATTTTATCTATTGACATTTAAAAAAAAATAAAAATTATTTAAAATAAAAATTTCATATTACATTTAAAAATTTCTAAATAAATATTTTTATTTAAAATTTATAATCAGGACTAGTATACATTGCCCAAGGAAATTTATCTCTAATAGATTTAGAAAAAACTTTTTCAATAGGAACTTCATATTTTTTACACCAACCAACAGTAATTCTAGGATCCATATAATTTAATTTTGAAGTTCCTAAAGCAACTTGTTTATTTCCTTCTCTTTCTTTTAATTTAATATCCATTTTTTTAACTTTATCTTTTAAATTATGTAAAACTTTCTCAGCTTTATTTTTATCATTAGGAAAAACTTTTTTTAATTTTCCAATAGTAGTTTCTTCATATTTATTTTTTGATTTTTTAAAATTTTTAACATAATCTTCTAATTCTTTTAAATACTCATGATAAGTATCTAATTCATTTTTCATTTGTTCAGATTTAACATTATAATTTTTAGGAACAGTTCTCTGATGATTACATAAAATAGCAACTTGTTTATTTGCTTCATTATAATATGAAACTTTATCTTCAACTGGATCATTAATTTTAAAATTTTTTTTATCTAATTGTTCTTGAAGTCTAAAAGATGCATTATATGTTCTAAAAACTTTTGCACTTAAACCATCCATTAAACTCTTTAAATAATCATTTAATTTTTGAGCATCAATTAAATCAAATAATTCATCACTTTGTTCTTTTCCTTTAATAAACTTATTTAAATTTTTATAAACTTTCTCATCAATTTTAACTCTATTTAAATATCTCATAGAATCTTTTGCTAAAAAATCAAAAGTAATATAATTATCATCTTCTAATTTAATATGTTCAACTCTTAAAGTACAACAACCAACTGTATCAGCTTCATCTTCACCTTTCTCATTACCAACTCTTAAAGCAAGTCTATCAATTAAATAAGTAGCAACACCTAATTGTCTATTTTTAGTATTTTCATCATCAAATTTTTTAATATAATCATTTCTAATATCAGAAATATAATTTTTTAATTTTTTAGCTTTTTCATATTTTTTATAATCACTCATTCCTTTAAATTTACTATTAGGAGCTAAAAAAACATATTTTGTATTTTTTCCAACTTTATAATAAGCAAGCCAAGTGGCTTCATTATTATTAACAACTTCACCCCATGAATGACCATTTTGAGTACAAATTGGAACAGCATTATCAACACCACAATTAATTGTAATATCTTCAGGATAAATTCTATCTTTTAATTTACCTGATAATGGTTGTTCTCCTCTTCCACGAAATATTCCAGGAGGCTCTACTAAAAAATTAGATAATTTTTCTAATGAACCATCTACTATTGCCCAACCATAATAATCCATTAATTTTTGCTTTTTTTCTCTTTCTATTTTTTTCTCTTCTTGACTTTTATTTTTATTTTTTTCTCTATTTGAATCTATGTATTCTTTTATTTTTGAAAAATCAAAATCTGAAAATGAAGAATTTTTATATTTTTCTGGTAAAACTTTTTTAAATTCAGTTGAAAAGTTTTTAATTGCTATATCTTTTTTTGATAAATCATTATCTAATAATTGAGCCCAGAATGTTGCAATTTCTTCTTGTTCTGGTGTTAATTCAATTTCTTCATTTTTGTATTTTATTTTTATTTTATGTGGTTGATATGAAGGAGGAAAAAGTACTCCATTATGTTCTAAATTTTTCCATCTTAAATCTTCTTCTTCTCCTTCTTCTTCTACTGGTTGTTCCCACCATTTATTTATTTGTACTATGTCTGAAAGAGATGTTGTTGTTAAAATTTTAGTCACTTTGTTTTTTTTTTTTTGGTCTGTCATTATTAAAATATTATTTTTAATTTTTTGGTTTGTTATATTATTTAAATTTGGATTTTAAATTTTTTTTATTTTGGAAAATTTTTAAAAGGTGTTTTTAATTTTTTTTAAATTATATAAATTATTGAATTTTAAATAAAAACTGAATTAAAATGCCTAAACAAGATGAAGATATTGAAGTAGATTTAATTAAAGATTTTTTAAAAGAAAATAATTATACTTCTACTTTAGAATGTTTTATTAAAGAAAATACTTATAAAAGAGTTGAAAATAAAAATTCAAAAGAAAAAAAAGAAGAAAAAAAAGATAATAAATTCACAAAATATGTTCAATCATCAAGAGAATGTGTAAGAAAAATTTCAAAATTTCAAAATACATATAATTTATTAGAAAAAAAATATAAAAGTATATTATTATGTGCAAGACAAATTTTTTCTATATCAATAAATTGTATTGAAATGTTACAAGAATTAAAAGATGGAAATAAAAGAGAAAATTTAGAAGAAACAATAGAAAATTTCAAATCTCAAATTGGAAAATATCATAAAATAATAATGAATGATTCATGGGATGAAAATACAAAAACAATAAGTGAAGCAGTTATGATTGAACATAAAAATAATTTAAAAACAGGAAAAGATGAAAAAAATAATGATAAAATAATTGAAATTTTATTATCTTTAAGAGTTTATGCTTTACAAATTCAACCTGAATTAAGAAGAAATTTAGTAGATGAATTAATAGAAAATGATATTTTATTTATACAAGAAAATAATTCAGATAAATTTGTTTTAGATTTATTAAATATTCATTCATATAGTATGAAACATGCAATTTTATCTTTAATTTCAATTATATCTTCTACTTTAAAAGGAGTTGAATATTTAAATTCAAATGGTACTTCAATTATTGAAAAAATTATGGATATTGTTAAATCTACTGAAGATGGTCAAGTTACTCAAAGATTTGCAATTGCAATTTTACAAAAAATGAGTATTAAAGAAAGCATTATTAAAATATATTTAAAAAATGGTTTAATTGATTGGATTAATAAATTATTAGAAAGATCTAGAACTAATGAAGTTCATATTTTTTGTTTAGATTTTGCAAGTGCTTTAATTGCAAATATGTTACAATGTAGTTTTGTTTTGGATTTTTTAGAAAAAAATATTGTTCCTTGTAAAAGTTTAATGGAAACTTTTTTAAATATGATTAAAGAAAAAATTCCAACTTCTGTTTTAATGCATATTTTAATTTGTTTGAAATATTTAGGTAAAAATAGATTTAAGAAAGTTAAAGATGAATGTAAATTTATTGATAGAATTAAAGAATTTAATGAATATTATAATAATATTAAACCAAGTACTGAATTTGAAAAATTTGATAAGAGAACTATTCTTGATTTAAGTGAAAGTTTATTTAATATTAAAGAAGATACAAAAGAAATAAATTATGAAAGTAAATTTCAAGAATATGATAAATTACAAAAAGTTATTGTATTTGAATGTTTTCAAGATGAAATTAGTTAAAAATATATATTATCATATTATAAAAATCTTTTTAATATTATTAATTATAATTTTAAAAAAATTTAAAAAAAAAATAAAAAAAAATAAAAATTCCAAAAATATACATTTTAAAATAAGATTTTAAGTTTTAATCTAATGTTTTTGTTGTTTAGAAAGAATTTCCCATTTATTTTTAATATCATTTTTTAAAGTTTTAATTCTATCTTCAGCAAAATCAACTTTTTGTTTATGTTCTTCATTAATCCTTTCTCTTTCTTCTTGATCATGTTTAGTCAAAAACTCAATTTCTTTTTCTAATTGTTCAATTTTTTTTTCCAAATTTTCATTTTCTTCATCAATTTTTTCAATTTTTTCATTAAAACTTTTTTTTTGTTCTTCAGCAATTAACCCACTTCTCATTCCATAAGCAATAGAACTTTCATATAAATTTTGATAAGCCTTAACAGTCATTTCACTTTCTTTCTTAACTAACATCATTAAAATTCCTCTTTCTAAGCAATTAATAGTAACTTGTCTAATTAATTCATCAAAGCATTCATTATATAATTTTTCTCTATTTTCACAAATTCCAGTTTCTCTTGCTTTTAAAGTTTTTAATCTTTTATTTAATCCTTCTTCTAATGTAAGGACTTCTGCAGTTGTGACTGGAGTACATGATACATATTGAACCCATAATTGCTCATTTACTACTTGTTTTTTTGGAGGAAGTATTTTATTTAAGGCATCTTTTACAGATAATTTTTCTTGCTCCCATTCTGGGTTTTCACTACGAAGAAATATACCTTTTAAACGTTCTACTGTTTTGTCATCTTCTGAAGATATGTCTTCAAATGCTTTTTTGTTGTTTGGTGAGGTTGATACTAAATATGGTGTGTCGTATTTTACTAATGATTGGAATAATTGTTCTTTTGTGCTTTTGGAGTTACTTGACATTTAATTTTATTATTTTTATTTTATTTTTTTTTAATTTTTATTTTTTTTTTTTGTTTTAATATATTTATATTTTTGTTAGTTTTTTTTTTAGTTTTTTTTTTTTAATTTTTTAGGGTTTTTATTTTATTTTTTTTATATGAAAAATTTCTCCGAAAGAAAAAATGGAATTTATTCAAATAAGTTTCTTGTTAAGTTTCTTTCTAGTAGAAAAAATACTGATGTTAATAAAGAGAAAGAAAATAATATTGGGAATAATTCATTAAAAATTCATACTGAAACTGATTATAATTCAGTTGATTGGTTAGATAAATTTTCAAAGAAAAAAAAAGATAAATTTATTCAAAAAGCAAAAGAAAATATTAATAAAATGAAAACATCAAGGAATATTAAAAAAAAATATGATAAAAATAATATTAATAGATTATATAGTTTTTCAAAGGATGGTTCTGTTAATAATTTAGTAAAAAGTAAATTTTCTACAAATAAAACTTTAAATTTTAAAAAGGGAATTTCTACTGAAAAAAATAGATTTAATCAAATAAAATTAATAAAACAATTAAAAAAAGAGTTAAAAGAAAACCCTGAAAAAGCAGATAATCTAATAAAGAATAAAAGTACTGAAAAAATTAAAAATATTAAAATTGAAAGAGTAAAATCAAATGAAAATAAAAAAATAACAAATTCATATCATTTTATTAAAAGTAATAAAAACAAATATGATAATAATAATTCAACATCTTCAAAGAAAAAAATAATGAATAATACAAATATTGAAATGGATTCAAAATCCAAAAGAAATTTATATAATAAAAATAAATCAAAATCAAATGATTTAGGAGATATAAAAAATTTAAAAAATTCAAAATTAAAAAATAAAAATTATATTAAATTTATACACAAAAAAAGGAATATTCAACCAAAATTTTATTCATCAAACAATAGTAAATTTTTAAATGATAATATAGAAAATAATAAAATATCTCAAAGTCAAAAGGACATAATAGGAAATCAAAAAGAGAAAATATTACTTTATAGAAATATTAAAATAAAAATAATACAAAATCCAAAAATAACAAAAAAAAAACCAAATAACAATTACATAACAACAATTACAGAACCAACAAATGAAACAATTAGACTAAATCACTTCGAAAAATTCAAATCAAATGAAAATCGTTCAAATTCAGAAAATAACATTCAATTTAAATTAGGTACAAAAAGTATAATGAAAAACAAATATCGTGATTTAATATGTGAATACGAATCAGAAATTGATTCCTAATTTTTTTTCTTTTGATAAAATATTATAATAAAAAACAATTTAATATTTTTTAATATAAACACCCCTTAAAAAAAAAAAAAGAATAATAATATAATAATTAATAATTTATCCTCTTTGAAATTCTTATAATAATATTTTTAAACATCAAAAATAATAATAATTTATTTAAGCCAAGAATTTTTCATTAATTAATTTAGTAAGTCCAGGAACTTTAACAACATGAGCAATACCAGTTTGATATTTAGGAATTACATAAGAAATAGTAAATTGATCAATATTTGCAGCTTTAGCAGAATCTAAAAGTCCCATACTTTCAAGAGTAGGTTTAATCATTTGTCCTCCTAATTGTTCAGCCATCATTTTAACACCATTAAGTGTTTCTTCTGGATCTTGTCCATTTAATATATCTTTAATTACATTCTCTAATGGACCATTACAAACTTCTTTTGGTGAATATTCAAAATCAAATTTAGCTTGTACAAATGCAACAATTAAATTAAAGAATGAAATAGCTTTTTCTAATTTTTTTTGATATTTTTCTTCTGGTAATTTTACTTTTTGAAGTGCTTTTATTATTGAATTTGCAATATATTTTCCATTTGTAGTTTTTCCAGTTAAAAGAACAGAAGCACTTAAAACTTTTTCTAATAATTTATCAATTGTCATTTCAAAAAAGTCAGTAGGTGTAAAATCAGTTTTGAAACTAGCTTTAAATTGATGATATTCATTTAAGTCAACATTCATATCAAGGAAAGGTTTAATAAATTTACCATCAGTAGTAACAATATCAATACTCATTTTAGTACCAGCAGTTCTAAGATTATAAGAAACTTTACCAGCTCTTTTTTTAACAGCTGGAATTTCGTCAATCATTGGTTTAAATTGATTATAAAGTGCTTCAAGGACTTTTACACTTGCTTCATCATTTGCATTTATACTTATTGAAAGTACACTAAGTGCATTTGACATATAATCTTTTGATGAATCTACATATTTTCCATAATCAGATTTAGGTATTGAAAATGTTTCTGATGATATTCCTTGAGGTTCAGTTTTTGTTCCACGAACATTAAATGTAAATTCTTTTACTTCTCCTTCTTTTTGTAATTCTGATAATGATTTTTTTATGTCTTCGAAGAATGGTCCTACTGAATCTCTTGGAATTATTCCGAAATATGGTTTAGTGTTTTCTGCCATTTGTTTTTTAAATGATTTTTTTTAACAGCTAATTTGTTATATATCTTATTTTTTATTTTTTTTTATATTGTTTATAATTTTTTTTTTTTATTTTTATTGGTGTTTTATTAGATTTTTTATTTTTTGAATTGTTTTTTGAAGTTTATTTTTTTTGGAGATTTTATTTTTTTTTATTTTTATTTTTATTAAATTAATTAAGAATAAATTATAAATATTATGGGAAATAACATATATTGTTGTAAAAAAAATTATAGTACTGATGAATCAAATTTAATTAAATTAAGTGTACAACCAAAAAAACATGAAGAAATGAATAAAAATAAAAATATAAAAGCAACAAATTCAAGTTTAAAAAATCAAAGACTTAATACTTCATTTACTTTTACTGAGCCAAAGACATCACATAATTCATCAAAAAATTTAAATATAAAAAAAAATGGTCAAAATAATAATATGAATAATATTATAAGAAGTAAAATAAGAAGTCAAACTGTTGGAAGAAGATCTGCTTATTTAAATAGGACTTTTATTAATATTACATTAATAGGAGATAAAAAAGTAGGAAAAACATGTTTAATTGAAATGATTGATCAAAATATATTTAATGCAAATTATAATGAATCAAAAGAAGATGAAAATATTATTATTAAACTACCTTTTAATAATAAAACATATAATCTTAATTTTTGTATCCCAATTGTTTTACATATAAATAATATATTAAGTATACCAAAAGATTATATTATTATGATGTATGATATAAATAATAATGAATCTGTTACATTTATAAAACAAATATTAGATAATATTAAAAATAAAATAAAGCATAATCATTTAATTACAAATATTATTTTACTTGGTAATAAAAAAGATATAAAAGAAAATAATTCTGAAGCAATACAATTAAGTAAAGAATTTAATATCTCTCATTTTGAAATATCAATTAAAAAGAATATTGGGATAGATGAATTTACAAATAAAATAACAAAAGACTTTGATTATGTAGAAACAATTATGGATAAAGAATAATATTTAAAAAAATTAAAAAAAAATCTATTAGTATTAAAGGTATTTTATTTGGGTAATATTTTGTTAAACTCATTTAAAGTGTTTTTTTATATATTTCTATTATAATAATATGAATTTTAGGTTAAATATAAATAATTCATTTCATTTTGTTTTTTGTATTTTATGAATATATTAAATAATGTTTTTTGTTAAGAATTAAATTATAAATTCATTATTATAAAATTAATTAAAAATCATATATTAAAAAATTAAAAATAATTTTTTATTATTTTATATCTAAAATGATCTCAGACACATTCGTACCATCATCATTTGAGAAAAAAACTCAAAGAGAAGAAAAAGAAAAAGAGACATTAGAAAAGGCAAGATTAGAGAAAAAAGAACACATAAAAAAAAATAGAGCAGAATGGTTTGAAAAAGGGAAAAAATATCATGAAAATTTATTAAAAGAAGAACAACATTTAATAGACATGAAAAGAGAAGCAAGAAATTCAGGAAACTTTTACATGGCTCCAGAAGCAAAAGTAGCATTTGTAATTAGAATTAAAGGTATAAATCACATTAGACCTCAAGTAACAAAAATTCTTCGTCTTTTAAGATTAAGACAATTAAACAATGGAGTTTTTGTAAAAGTAAATAAAGCAACTATGAATATGATAAAAAGAGTTGAACCTTATGTTGTTTATGGTTATCCAAATAGAAAAACTATTTCTGAGTTAATTTATAAAAGAGGATATGCTAAAATTAATCATTCTAGAATTCCTTTATCTGATAATTCTATTATTGAACAATCACTTGGAAAATATGGTATTACTTGTATTGAAGATTTAATTGAAGAAATATATCAAGTTGGTCCTCATTTTAAAGAAGCTAATTCTTTCCTTTGGACTTTTAAAATGAATAATCCTAGAGGAGGATGGCATAATAAAAATCATTCTTTTATTAATGGTGGTGATTGGGGAAATAGAGAAGAAGAAATTAATAAATTAATTAGAAGAATGAATTAAATAAATTTTTAGAAAAAGAACAATCATAAAATAATGATTTAAAATTTACTTTTTAAATTTTTTTTATTTGATTAATTTAAATATTTAAATTAAAAGTTTTAAATATAATTTAAATATTAAAAGCATAAATCAAAAAATATTAATTACTGTAATAATAAATATTTAAAATAATCTTGATTAATTAAGTAATATAATAATAGACTAATTTTTAATAATTATATTATATTATTTTATTTTTTATTTATAAGAATATAAATATCTATTTATATAATTATTATATATTTTAAAAGATAATACTTATTTTTCTTTTTTATTCTTTAAAATTATTTAAATTTATTAAATTAATAAAAAATTAAAAATAATTAAAAAAAATAAAAATTATTCATTAAAAAAACTTAACAAAAAAAAAAAAAAATGGCAACAAAAGGTAACTACTAAAAAACTAACTTAAAATAGACCTTGAAACAGAATATCAAAATGCAAATGAATACAACACAAATTCAGCATTTTTAAACAGTGTTCTTCAAAAATTAGGAAGATTAGACATAGAATTAAAAGGTCTTCAAGATATACAAAAGAATATAAAATCAGGAGAAACTGATACATCAAGTCAAAAAGAGGAAATGGAAGTAGAAATTAATAATGAAATAGATTTAATTAGAAAAGAATTATATAGTAGATTAAATGGAATGCTTGATGCTTTAAGAGAACATCAAATGAATCAACAAAGTGATGCTCTTAAGTTACAACAAGAAATTTCTACTTTAAAAAAAGAAAAATTAGATTTGTATCAAAAAGTAAATGAACTTCAAAAAAGAATTGGTGATATGGAAATGACTATTGGACAAGATCCTTCAACTTTTATGAATTAGAGTTTTTATTATTTTTTATTTGTTTATTTTATTTCTTTAAAAAGATTAAATTAACTTTTAAAAAAGAAAAATAAAATTTTTTTTTTAAAATACTTTTTAACTTAAAATATAAAAAAAAATCAATTTCAAAAAAAAATATAAAACAAAGGTAAAAATATTTTAATATTTCCACCATCCAGCAACCTTATGCCCAATATCAATCATACTTCCTCCAAAAGCATTAGCACTTTCATCAATTTTATTTAAAATTGAATTACTAGCTTCTTGTTTACTATATCCAGGAACAAATTTATCATGTAATTTAATTATATCTTCAAGATTATTTAATTGTGGAATTCCACTATCAATCATTAAATAAAACATATTAACAATTTCTCTAGCACGATCTCTTAAAATCCAATAAGCATTAACACATTTTTGTTTAAAATTCTCATAAACTGGACTTCCTTTTCCTCCCATTGGTTCTAACATTTCTTTACTTAATTTAATTAAAGGAGCAGCAACTTTAATATCTTTTCCTAATATATAACCAAAATCAATATGAAATAATCTTCCTTTATCATCTATCATTAAATTTTCTAAATGACGATCTCCTATTCCTAATATAAATGTTGCTATTGAATAACCAGCTGATGAATTTATATATGAATCAATTCTCTTTTGTTTATCTTCATTATCACCTTCTTTAGCATGACTTTCTATATATTGTTTAAGTGTCATTTTTTGATTTGTTACTATATCAAATATTGTTGTTGAATTTGGTACAAATTCTACAAAACCATCATTTTTACTTGTTGCTAATACTTTATATGTTGTAAATTCATAATCTAAATGTACTTTTTTTAATATTGAATCCATATATGAAATCATTTGTAAAATTAATTGATCTTGTCTTAAATCATCACCATATTTAAATATAAATGAATATTCACTTGGATCATCTTTTTTATTATATTTTTGTGTTTCTGGTGTTATGTTAAAAGTATATTTTACTGGACGTAAATTACTACGAAATATTGTACATTTTTGTGGATCAACACCTTTTACTTGGACATTTGGTTCTAATGGTAATGGGAAAATTTCAATTTGGATATTTGAAGTTTTTTTTTTTTCAACATCATTTTCTGAGTCTGATGTATTATCAGTACCTGATAATATTGCTCTTAATTTTTCTTTTTGTTTATCTACTTTATTTGATACTGATTTTATTTGCTTTGATATTGCAATTAAACTATCTTTAAATAATATTTCTTTTACTATACAATTATGAATTTCTTCTCTTTTTTTTTTCTCTTCTTCTGGTAAATTTTTTTTTTTTGAATCTGATAAACATTTTAAAAATTCTTCTTTTATTTCATTATAAAATTCATTTACTGTTTTTTTTGGTTTTTCAATATTATTAATACTATTAATATTATTTATATTATTATTATTATTATTATCATCTTCACATTCACACATAATAAACCAAAAAAAAGAAGAAGCTAAAACTTTATTTGAAGAACATTTTTCAATTAAAATTTTTTTTAATACTGAATCTTCATAATCTTCATATCTTAAAGCTTGAACTAATTGTAATAAAATAAAATTTAAATCTTCATCATTTAAATTTTCTAATTTTAAAGCAGCATATTTTCTAACTTCTTTCATTCCATTAATATTAATAACAGTATTATTATTTTCTTTATTATTATCATTTTTATTATAATAATCATTAATACAAAATTTTCTACTTAACATATATAATAAATCACTAATTTCAACAGTAACCCATTTATTTAATATATTATTAATAAATTCATTTTCATTTTTTGCATCTCCCCAATTAACAGAATTTAATATTTTAGTTAAAGCATATGGTGTATTATTTTTTAATAATTCATATCTATAAATCCAAAAAAGTGTTAAATCCTTTTTTTCAAAACGATAAAAATCTGGAGTTGATAATAATTCATTTATTCTTTCTCTATCATAAGGAGTAACTTTTATATCTCTTGCTAATGAATCATCACTTACATGTGATAATGCAGAAAATTTATCTATTATTGGATTATCTTTATTAAATATTTTTATTTCTTCTTTTTCTTTTAAATCATTTCCTTTTTCTTTTATTATTTTTGGATCACAAATCCAATTTGAAAATGATATTAAATTATTATTTTCTTTATATTTTACTGATTTATATACTTTTTTATAATCTTTTGATACTGCTTCTTCAAATATTATTCTATTATTAAATGAAGGAAATTCAATTTCTAAAAAAGTTTCTTTTGTTTTTGAAAGAAGTAAATTTAATTTTGTTTCAAAATTTTTTCTATATTCATTTTTTAATTCAATTTCATTTTCATTTGTATAATAAAAAGTATCTAATACTGATTCATAAGGAGGATTTTCACTTTTTAAAATTTGATCTACTTCATTTGCAGGTTTATCATCAGATGTATTTCTTATATAATTTTGAACAATTGCTCCTGTTTTATTACTTTTATAAAATGATTTTACTAATAAGTTTAATTCATATTCTATTTTTTTATTTTCTTCTTCTTCTTCAAATTTTTTTTTTTCTTCTTCATCTTTATTAATATTAATATTATTATTAATATTAGTATCTATATTATTATTAATATTATTTTTTTCTAAATTTAATTTTTCATTTTCTTTTTCTTTGTTTAAATTTTTTATTTTAAATATTTGTCTTCCTCTTCTTAAATTTAATTTATCATCAAATAATTCAATCTTTGTTTCTCCTAATAAAGAATTTTCTTCTGGTAATTGCATAGAATAAATATAAACAATAATATAAGAATCTAAAGTTAAATCTTTATAATTATATCTTATTGATATTGTTTGATTTATATTTGTACTTGTAAATATTAATTTTGTAGTAAATTCTGGTTTAATTTCTAATCCATTTACAAATAATTTTGCTACAAAATAAATTTCAAATTCAGGTAATTGATAAAATAACAAATTTTTTTTATTATTTTCTAATTTTAATGTTTTAATTAAATCTTTTTCAGTTATTTTTATTGTTTTTTCTCCTGCCTTTTCTTTATAATATGCTATTAATGTTTCTTTTTTTTCTTTATTTATTTCTTCAAAATATTTGTAATTATTACTAAATTCTTTATTTATATAATTATTATTTTCATCTGTTAATAGATTATCATAATTAAATAAAGATGTTATTTTAAGATCTAAATTTATATCTAAATCACTATGTTTTAAAAATTTTTGATCTGATAAATAAGTTGATATAAATTTATTTATCATATTTTGTTTATCATCTCCAGATGACATTTTTCTTTATAATAAATTAATTAATTATAAATCTTTTAAATAAAAAATTAATTTTAGGATAATTAAAATTATAATCATCAATTTGAATAATAAAATGAATTGATTATTGAAATAAAAATTTATTTTGAAATTTTAATTTTTTAAATATATATTTATAATTATTAATCCTTTATATTTAATTATTATTTAATTTTAATATTCCATATTCATCTTCTTTAATAACAATATTAAATTATTTAAAAGAAATATATTTTTAATTTATATAATTTTAAAATCTTGAGGAATTAATTAAAGAATTACTAAAACTTTTTTCAGGAGAAAAATTTTCAGATTTATATCTCATAAAATCTCTTTTATCAAAATCATCAGCATAAACTTTTTCTTCATTTAACATATGTAAATATTTTTCATATTCAGGTTGTGACATATCTTTACAACTTTCATAAGTTTCTAATTGATCTCTATTATAAAACTTTTTTTTTCCAGGAACATGTAAATCTAAATTTTTTTCTAATTTTAATAAATTCTTTCCTTTAATTTCTAAATATTCCATTTTTTTCAAATCATCAATAGTAGAATATCCATTTAAAATTTTTGGTAAATAAGGACTTTGTTCTAAATTATTAATAAAATCTAAAGAATGAACTTTTGGTTTTCTATATCTTAAAATATTCTTTGGACAAGTTTCAAAAAATCTTCCCCAAAAAGGATTTTCATTAGTTCTTATATTAATATATGCATCTCTTATTCCTTTAAAATTTTTTGGTCTTCTTAAATTAAAATACCAATTATTATCTCCCATTCTTAATTCTGTTGGTTCTTTATCTTCTAAATTTCTTAAAAAACCTCTTTTTATTTGATATGAATCATAATTTTTTAAAAGTAAATTTTCCCTTTTTTTATTCGTTTTTTTTATTAAAAAATTCTCCATTCTTGTTATATCATTATCATCTTTTATTTTTTCTTCTAAATTTTTTTGTTGATTTAATAATATTTTTTTAATTGGTGTTGGTAAATTTTCATATATTAAATCATTTTCATATCTTTTATTTCTTTTTGTTCTTAATTCAACATCATCATAATAATTTTTTAAAGTTGAATAATCAATTAATTGAAACATATCTTTTTTTTTACTACTTGTAATATTACTATCAGTAATATTTCTTATATTTGAAGTCCTTTTACTAATTATTTTACCAGTTTTTGCTTTATTAAAATTTAAAGGATTTCCTACAAAAGAATAATATATTATATTATTATTTTTATCAAATTTAGGTCCTTCTGGTTTTTTTCCGACATAAATTTTTGAATTTAAATCTAAATATTTTGATTCATCTTCAAAAAAATTATCTACATTTTCTAATATTTCTTCTTTATTTGAATAATTTGATACAGGAGAAATAAATAATGTTCTTGGTGATTCTGGATAAGATAATTGATTTTCATTAATATCTACTGACATTTTTCAATTTTAAGTTATAGAAAAAATTTATATTTTTATTTATAAAAATACAAATATATATTATTTTAATTATTAAATATAATTTTAAATATTTGAAATGACTTCAAGTATTTTACATCCAGGAAATGGAATTAATTATCCTAAAAAAGGAGATTATGTAAAAATAAATTTACAAATGAAAGATCCTAATGAAAATATATTATTCGATTCAACATCTACAAGAAAAAAATTTTGTGAAATTAGATATTTAACAAATGAAAGTAATATGTTTCCTCAATTAGAAGAATTAATAGGAGGAATGTCACTTTTTCAAAAATGTTCATTAGAATTAACAAAAGATAATTTTGATAACACAATTCCATCAACAAATATGAGTCAATTATTAGATGAATATAATAAAATAATAATTTTAGTAGAAATTGTGAATATAAGTAAATCACCAACAATACTTTAAAAAAAAATTAAATAACCTAATTTTTTATTTAAAAAAAATAAAAAAATTAATAAAAACGTATTATAATAAATAACAATATTTAATGGAAACCAAATTTGTAACTTCAAATCAATTACAAATTGAAAAACCAAAAACCGAAAAACTCCAAAATCCATTCGGTTCAGATAGTAAAAAAAAATATAATATTTAACAAAAAAAAATATAAAAAAAATAGAATGGGAACCTGAAAGTGAATATACACATGAATATTTACCAAAAGAATCAAAAGGTTACAACACAATTAATATGATTCGTTTACAAAATCAAAAAGTCAATTATCCTCTTGGAGTTGAACGTAAAAATATAATTTTAAATTTTTTTAGAATGGGACCCAAATTCACAATATAAAATTGATTATCCACCAAAATTTGTTGAAAAAAGTAAAATAAGTCAAAATGCTTTAAAAACAAATATTAAATTAGGTGATGATGGTAATTATCCATTGAAAAGTACATATATGTCACAAATTAGTGATTTTGGGAATCAACAACAATTTTATGTTGGAGGTAATAATCGTTATAATGGAAATGGACAGAAAAGTAATTTTAGTTTAGGAGAAGGGAATGTTGATTTTAGTACTAAATATAATTTAGAATATTATGATAAAAGTGGAAGTGTTCAAAGAAATTTTGAAGGGAAGGATATTGAAAATAAAATGAGAAAAGATCAAACTATTTTAGGAAGTGATAAACCTGAATTAATAACTGAACATGCTGCTGAATATACTAAGAAGGAAATTGATAGAGGGGTTTATAATTCAAGGTCACAAAGTAATATACAAAAAGAACATGAAGATTTAATTGGAAAGGAAAAATATAAATGGGATACTACTAATAGACAAACATATACTCCTAAAAAAAATGAAAATGATCCAAATTTAAAAATAAATATGCAAAAATCAAATTTAAGTTTAGGTGATGATAAAAATAAAAATATAAGTCAGTATACAGAAGATTATGTAAATTATCCTAATCAAAATTTATATCAAGGAAATTTATATAATCAATCAAGAGGAAGTCATATTAATATAGGTGAAGATAAACCTTTTGAAGGTGAAAGTGTAACTCAAAAAGATTATAAAAAT
>JAJMZS010000630.1:0-18961 GCA_023807205.1 Isotricha prostoma | reverse complement strand
CCCAATCCCCAATCCCCAATCCCCAATCCCCAATCCCCAATTTGATGAAAGTTTCATTTTTTATAATTATATAAAAAGAAAAATATATTTTGTTTATATAAAAAAATTATTTATTTAATAATGTTTTAAATAATGATTAATACATTTTTTTTTAATTACTTTATTTTAATAATTTTTTAAAAAATAACAAAATCTATTATTAAATGTTTAATATTCAAATTATTTATGGATTAGTTTTAATTATTTTATTTATTGATTCGATAAAAATATTTTTAAATTTACTTCATTAATTCTTTAATATCTGTGTGTTACTAAAAAAAACAAAAACTGAAAAATCAGAAAAAAATAATATGAATAAAACATAAAAAAATTCAAATCCTATTTTTTGTTAATTGATTCTTATAATTAAGCTATTAAAATTATATTATATTCATAAGGAGAATAATCAATAGATATTTTAATTTTAGGGTATATTATTGTATTAATATCACTGTAATTAATGTAACTTTTAGTTTAAATATTATTTTCTATGAAATTCTATTTTCATAAATCTGAATTTAAATTATAAAAAATATAATGAGTATTGGGGATTAGTAACATTCCTTTTTCTTAAAATAGAAAAGTCATTGGTAATAATGTAAATTAAGTTACTCACAAAATAAATACAATAATACAAAAGAACTTATATTAAATAAATTCCAAAAACAAACCCAAGAAAAATGATAATTCAAATTTTTATTAACTTATTCTAAAGATTATAAGGATTTCATAGAATTTTTTATAAATGAAAAAAAGTCAATTCTAAAATTATTAAAGAAAGATATCAAATAAAAATTTATATTCATTTATGAAATATAAAATTGTAGATAAAATTTGTAATCTTACATAACAAATAGAAAAAAGTCCAATTTTATTCAAAAAAACTTATCAAGATTTTTTTTCCGAAATGATGATAATAATAGGTAAAGATTAGATAAAAGAACAATTTAATATAATAAGAAAAAAGTTTCAAGATAATGATATAATATATCATCAATTGAATTTTTTGTTCTATTTTTAATAATAATTTCTACTAAACAAATATCATTAAAAAATATTTATTGTTCAAAGATATTCTATTATAAAATTAATTTGGAAAATATTTTAAATATCACAAATCAAAAAAGATAAAGAAAAAAAGAAGAAGTTTCAATAATACTTAAAAAATTGCATATTCATTTATCTATTATAATGATTTATGAAATGAGTTTTCATTTATAACTTCTTCTGATAATAAAAAATATTTAATAAAAATAGAAGAAGATACAAATATTATTGTTTTTGTTTATTTTCTCTTTTTAAGAAGAACAATGACTGGAAAAAGTACATTTTAATCTTTTTTTCGAAGAAAATAATCTTTAGAAGTTGAAACAATTTTTTGAAATACTTAAAAAAATATTATTGTCTATAAAAAATTGGAATTCCTTTTATATGAGCTAAAGTAAATAGAAAAAATGAAGAGATATTAGATAATTATATAAAAATTCTCATAGATTTTAATATAAACAATAAATCTTCCATAGACACAATTAATACTTTTTTTATTGTTTAGAATATATAAATGGAAATATAATTGAATAAATGTAATATAAGTTATGTAAAAAATATATTAAATTTGACATTTATTAATAAGTGATAAACCAATAATAATGAAAATTTTTTCATAGAAATTAATAGATTTAAATTAGTTGATTAACGAGGATTAGTAAAAGTTACTTTGAAAGGATAAACAGATAAAATTGATTCATAAATAAAAAAATATTAGATTTTCTATCAAATTCAAATAGTATTAGTTTAGCATTTTCTTGTTCAAATATTAATATTTCAAATAGTGATTCACTGAAAATTATAAGGGAATTTGATTTTAATTTTATTTAAGGTTTGGGTATTATTTCTAAAGTTGATTTTGTAAAAAATTATTTAGAATTTGTTAATTTTATGAAAATAATATTTATCTTTTTGAAATATAGTTATATTGGTACTACTTGTAGAACTTCTATATATAAAATTGAAATAATAAGTTTTTGGATAATCTAATTGAAAATGAAAAACATATTTATCTAGAAATTAATGAATATAATGAAAATATAATTAATTTAGATATTAAAAAATAATAATAATTTAAAAGATTTATTAAAAAAAATAAAATTATCAATATCAACAATTAAGGAATAAATGATATAATATTTAAAAAACAAAAAGAATTAAAAGAGTTTCGAGGTAAAATAAAATTAGAAGATAATAAAATATCAATGAATACATTTTTGTTATTGTCAATATTTTGGTTTACAACCAATACAAAAAATTATTAAATCAAGATATTTTAAATTCAAATCTAAATAAAATTATGAACAAAAAAAATAAAATAGTTAATCAAAATTTATAAATGAAATAGTATCATTTGAAGCTTTAGATAATTTAAAAATGAAGAAATATTAATAGTTTTTAAAAATAAAAATGGATTAAATCTGCTTAGTTTGATCTTGAATAGCTTTTGAAAATTTTACTAAAACAAGAAATTAAAGATTATAAGAAAATAGATTATTATATGTTAAAATAGTCAAAAAACAATTTAAAAATATGATTTACTATTCTCATTCTTATGAAGAATTAAAGATCAATAATAAATGGTCATGAATGTTATATTAATGTTTTTTTTGGAATTATTTTTAATTTAATAATATATACTAAATAAAATAAAAAAGAATATTTATGGTACTTTAAATGGAAATATGAACTTTTATTTTTATAATTAAATTTTTTATTCAATTTAAATTGAATAATATAAATTCAATTAATTTACTTTTTTCTATATTGTAGTAATTAAAT
The DNA here is from genome assembly GCA_023807205.1 of Isotricha prostoma. NCBI lineage: Eukaryota > Ciliophora > Litostomatea > Vestibuliferida > Isotrichidae > Isotricha > Isotricha prostoma. The sequence continues at coordinate 16,093 of JAJMZS010000630.1, read as the reverse complement.
ATAAATTAAATATAATAATATTATTTAACCTGAAATATATATTTTGTTTAAATTTTTGATATATCTTTTATAACTTCATTCTTCTTTATTAAATAAAAATATATTTCAAATGAATTAAAAATAAATCAATTAAAATTGATTTAAAACCATAGATAAAACAAAGAAAAAAAAAACAAAAAAAAATTAAACTAATAAATTTATTTTCAATATATAAAAAAATGTACAACATACCAATATGAATATCAAATTCATTATATATTTTTAAAAAATTAATATCACTCCAATACTAAAAAATAAATAATTCAATTTAATCTAATTGATATAAATTAGAAATTAATTTTCCTCCATCAATAAACCATCCAGCTTTCCAAAACAAATCTTTATTAGTAAAAGTAACTTTAATACAATAATCTTTTTTTCTTAAATCAAACATATTTTCATTAATATCACATAAAAATTCTTCAATTAAAGAACTAGTATTTTCATCATCTCCATTAGTTCCTCTTTCAAGCATGTCTTCAGTTGGAAAGTTATAAATAGTTTTAATAATTTTATTATCAATAAAAATATTACATTCTAATTGAGCATTTTTCATATTAATAAATGAATGATGAATAAATAATTTATAATTACTTTTTAAAATATGATTAAATGAAAAAGAAATATCAATTCCACAAGGAGATTCTAAATATAAACAATTACCATTAAAATATGTATTTAAAGGTTTTTGAATTGACCAATTTCTACTTTTTGTTTTTACCCAATTTTCATAATAAATAAGTGAAAATATATTTAAACCTTCTTTTGTAAATTTAATAAATATTCCTTTATTATCTTTCATTCTGTAAACTCTTTTTTTTTCTATTGATTTTTCTAAATTTTCATCAATTTTATCTGATGGAATATCTAAATTAAATATTTGTTGTAATTTTTTTAGTTCGTTTTTCCATGATGATTGATATAAATTAAAACAGTTACATAAGAATATATTTGCATTACAAATTTTTGATAAATCATAATATGATAAAAAATCAAATAGATATAATGTTAAATTTTTTTTTAATATTTTTGAAAAAATACATTGTTTTCCTTTTCTATTTATTTGATTCATTATTTTTTTTGTTTTTTCCATTCAGAAATTTTTTTAAATTTATTTTAATAATTAAATATTTATTTTTTTTTGATTTAGGAAAATATTATATTCTTAAAAAAAAACAAAATTTATTTTATAACAAAAATAATATTCTATTAAAAATATTTATACAAAAAATCATCATCAAAATCAAAATGAATAAATTCATTCAATGATCAAAATATTAATTAAATAATAGAATAGCAATAAATAGATATTATTTAAATTTAGAATAAAGAAGAAAAAGTAAAGATAAAAATATAATAAAAATAATAGTATGTGGAGAAGTAAGAGTAGGAAAAACATGTATAATATCTAGTTATTTTGATAGAGGATTTTTAGAAAATTCTCTTAGTACAACAATCAGTTTCAAAAAAAAATAAAAAAAAGATAAAGATATACTTTATCAATTTGGAATATTACAGGACAAGAAAAATATTTATCTTTAAATAAAATATTTTTTAAAGGAGCACAAATTGCAATTTTAGTTTATGATATAAAAAATAAAGAATCTTTTGAAAAAGTATATTTTTCGTATAATCAAATATTAAATAATTCTAATTATAATACTGTTTTTGCTATTGTTGGTAATAAATATGATTTATATTTTAAAGAAGAAGTTGATGAAAATGAAGTAAGAATATATGCAAAGAGTAAAAATGCACTTTTTAAATTAACTTCTGCTTTAGAAAATATAGGAATTAATAATTTATTTGAAGAAATTACTGATATTTGAAATAAAAAATAATCCTGATTTTAATTTAAATACTCCTTTTGAATTAAAAAATATTTCTTTTACTTTAAATCATAAAAACAAATTAGATAATAAATCTAATGATAAAATGAAAAGAAAATGTTGCTAAGTGCATTTTTTAAGTATAAAAATTAGTATTTGTATTATATTAATTAATATTTTATTTTTATTTGTTTTGAATTTTTTTATATAATAAATGAAAAAAATAGTTGAATGTGAAGAAGAATTAAAAGGAATTCATTATGAATATGATAAGAAATTAGAAAAATGTGTTTGTACTTTGCATTTGAAAAATAATTCTAACAAATGTGTTGTATTAAAACCCTATAATTATAGAAAATCATCATTTGAAAATGATCCTCTAATTTTAAAAAGATTTGAATCAAAGATAATAAAATTAACAAAAAATCAAATGATTTCATTGAGAGATGATAATACTAATAAATGTTTATTTACTTATATAATAACAGAATATGAAGTGAAAAATATTATGGATGCAAATAGAGAATTTTTAATTCATAAAGGGTTTAATGAATTTGAAATTGTTTTAATTGATAGTAATAAAAATTGCGGAAGAAGTTTTATAGCAAGTAGTAAAAATTTACCTATATATCCAAATTCAGAAAATGAAATTAAAAAATTAGAATGGATGAAAAAAGATTTAAAGTATAAAAATTTTTTTCAACCAAAAAAAAATTCATCAAATCTTAAATTAAATCTTACTACAAATTATAATCATCCATCAAATTCAATAGAAGAAATGCGAAGTATAGCATCAAAAGATATAAATGAATTTGAAATTCCATTGATGTATACACGACAATATGAAAAAGTAGATAATTATATTTATTTTACAGATCATAAATTAGGTTGTGGTTCATTTGGTGAAGTTTATTATGGAAAAAATTTAGAAAGTTCTGTTGAATATGCAATTAAAGTACAATATAAAGGAATAGATGATGATAAAATTGATACTATATTTAGAGAAGTTAGATATTTAGAAATTTTAGATAATATAGAAGGATTTCCTAAAAAAGTATTTTTTGGTAAAGGTTCTTTAACTGATTCTCCTTATATTTTAGTAGAAAGTCTCTTAGGTCCTTCACTTGATAAATTATTAAAATTTAATGGTAAATTTTTTTCAATAACTACAATTTCTTATATTGGTATTGAAATGATGAGAAGAATAAAAGATTTACATAATAAAAGAATAATTCATAGAGATATTAAACCAAATAATTTCGTTTGGGGTAATTTTTCTAATAGGTTGTCTGATTTGGATTTAAATAGAATATATTTAATTGATTTTGGCTTATCTTTTACTTATTGTAATGAATATAATAAACATATTGAATATTCAACTGGAAATAATTTTATAGGAACTTTAAGATATGCTTCTTTAAATGCTCATTTAGGAATTAAAATGAGTAGAAGAGATGATATTGAAAGTATTTTATATGTTTTAATATTTCTTTTTAAAGGTTATTTACCTTGGCAAGGTGTTAAAGCAAAATCAAAAAGTGAAAGAATGAGTGCTATTAAAAATATTAAATTTAATACTAGTATTGATAAATTATGTGAAGGTTTACCTTATGAATTTAATGAAATGTTATATAAGACTAAAAATTTGAAATTTACAGAAATTCCAAAATATGATTATTACATTTATAAATTTGAGAAAATTTTTGCTCAATTGGAAGGCCCTATTTATCACTTTGAATGGATTAAAGAAATTATAAATCCAGATAATAAATTAAAATTAAAAGAATTATATAGTGGATATCCTTTGGTTTATCATAAATATATTGAATATGTTAAAAAGGAATTTTTTTTTATTGATTTTAATTTTTAAAATCAATTTTTATTAGTAAAAAGGAATTAATAAATATTAATAAATTAAAAAATAATATATAAAAAAAATAAGAATATTTCATATAAATAAAGTTAAAAAAGGTATTAAAAAGAATTCATAATAATATTCAAATAATTTTAATTTCAATAAAAATGAAAAAAATTATAATAATTTCCTATTAAAAAAAATTAAAATAACCTAATAAATTAATATATTTAATAATAAATTTTAAATTTACAGTATTAAAATTTCTTATAAACAAATTGAAAAGAAATTTTAATATAATAAACAACAATTTATTAATCTTATATATGATAGTTTTATTCATTTAAAAAATATTCAAACCTAGAGCCCAATCCTCAATATTTGATTTTTATATAAAAAGTATTAAGATAATTTAAATTCTTTTTCATTAAGTATAAAATTATTATAATTTTAAAAGATTATTATTTAAAAACTTTATTGAATAAATAATATTTCCAATTATTTATTTATTACTAAGAATAATTGTAATATATTTAAGAAATATTATTTAATAATTTAGAAAAAAAATTTGAGAGAAAAATTATGAGCAAAAAATTATTAACTTAGTTTTTTATCATTAATAACTATAAATTAAATATGAAAGTACATTATTATTTTTAGATTAAAAAATCTATATGAAAAAAAAGTTGAAATAATGTATAATAATATTTAAAAAAAAATTTATTTTCAATAAAACAATTAATATAAATGATCTTTATGTGGTCTAAAAACAGGTAATGTTTTATGAATAGTTCCCTGATTTGCTCCAACAATATATAAACAAAATCTAACAAAATCTTGACAATTATGATTAAGTGCATCATATTTATCATTTGTCCATGTTCCATCTTTAATAATACATTCTTCTAATTCATAAGGTTGTGTCCAAGTAGTTCCATTTAAAATACTCCCAATTTTATCCCAATTAAATGAAGGATCTTTTCCGCAATTCCTTCTTCTTACATATCCATTTGAAGTTAATTTTGTTATTCCAAATTTTTTAATTATATTATCTACCATTGTCGTATCAAATGTATTATTAGAATAATTTAGTCCACTTCCAATTAAAGCACTAGGATCTGTTCCATATTCAAATAAATCAGTTCCAATTAAAAAAGCTGCATGAGTAATATTTATTTTTTCTAATAATAGATTATCATATAAACCTTTTACTCCAACTCTATATTTATATAATATTTTTTCAACAATTTTAAATTTTTGAGCATCTGTTTTATTTCCTTCATATAAAATAACATTAGTTCCATCTTCTGTTCCTGAATATTGAATATCTAAATAATAATTATTATTTAGTTTTGATTGTAAAGAATAATAACCATCACCTGCATTAATTACTTTCCATTTTTGGGCATCTGTATAATTTAATTCCCACATATGGATATTGGTTTCATTTATTGTTTCTCCACCATTTACATCAATTACTGTTTTAGATTGTAAATTTTGAAATATAAAATATCCATTTCCAACACTTTTTGCTTGGAATCTTTGATTATTTGATCTATGATATTTCCAAATTATTAAATTTGTTCCATTTTCTTTTCCACCATTATCAACATCTAAACATTTTGAAAGAGCACATTTTGGATGAAATACATATACTTTTCCATCTTCAACCATGCTAATTTATCTTATTAAGGTAATTATTCTTTAAATAATAGCAAAACATTTTTATTAATATAATTTTATAGTTAATAATGCTATAATTATATTTGATTTTTTTATTATTTATAATGTCCCTATAATATTAATAAAAATGAATAATTATTCATTCATAGTTTTTCAATTACAAATTCATTTTAAAAAAAATAAAAATATTAATTATAAAAATAAAAAATTTATAATTGAAATAAATAAATATTTTTATTTTTTATGAAATTTGAGGATTGTGATTTTAACTCTTTAATATTTATCTTATCAATTTTCTTTCAAAAAAGATTATTAATTATTTTAATAAATTTATATGTTTTATATAAATAAATTTCCTTTAAATATTATATTATTTTATAACTATTTTTGTATTTTTAATTTTTTTATTACTATTCAATTTATTAAAAGTATTTTCTAGTTATTTAAGTTATTTTTAATTCTAAATAAGTATTTTGAAAAAAATAAATATATACTTTAAAATAATAAATTTATTTTATTATATTAGTATTATCATAAAGCATAAATGAGATTCAATAAATAGAATTTTATTATTTATTTTTAATTTTTTTAAAATTTACTTTTTAAATTTATTTCAAATGATTAAAAATATATCAAAAAATATTCTTTTAAAATATACAATATTACCGAATGACTATAATATAATAATGATTAATCATTTAATATCAAAATCTGATGCTCACCTAATTTGTCTTTTTAAAGATTACCTTTTATATGATGATCCATCTGAATTTTTAAAGTGTCTTTATAAAAAATTCGAAATTAAATCAAGATTAAAACATCTGACTAAATATTATGAAAATTCTTCAAAATTATTTCCTAATTATTCACCTTTAAAAGAAGGAAATTACATTTATTTAAATATTCAAAGAAAACAAAAAATAATTGATTTAATTGAAGGTATGAAATTACAGAATAAATTAAAAAATGATAAATCAAAAAATGAAAATTTAATAATTTTCAATAATGAAATTTATAATAGTATTTTAGCAGAAAATATTAATGATAGATCTAAAATAAAACATTTATTTGGTTCTTATATCTTTAATAGTGAAAAAAGAAATGATTCTATAAAATCAATTGTTGATTTTACAAATATTTTAACAGGAACAATTGAACAAAATAAAAAAGATAATAAAAACAATAATGTAAATTCAATTAATAAAACAAGAACTACTTCAGCTAATAGTAATATTAATGGAAAAAATGTGAAAGAAAAAACAAATTTTATTGTATTAAAAAACAAAAAATTAAATTTGAATTATTCAAAATTAATTAAACATAATATTAATAATACAAATAAATTAAAGATACAAAAAAATTTTAACATAAAAAAAGCAAATGTTAGTTTACCTAAAGAAAAAAAAAATTACAAATTAAATGATAAAAATATTTCAATTCTCCTTAAAAAAATACCCCATCCACAAAATAAAAAGACAAAAAATAATAAAATTAAAAAACAAAATCAAAATGAAAATAAAAAAAAATTTAATATATCACTATATATTAAAAAATTTAAACCTTCATATAAATTTCCAATAAAAAGCAATTTTAATGGAAATGATATTAATAAAAAAACATCTAAAGTAAATAATAAAACAATAGAATTAAATAAAATAAAAGAAATATTAAATAAATCAATTAGAAAAAGAAATATTATTACAACAAATGATTTTAATACAATTAATATATCTACAATAAGTAATAAAACTTTATTATTTACTGAAACTGAAAGAAAAAAAAATTCAACACCTAAAAGAATTATTAAAACAAATAGAAATTTAAATAATTATGAAATTAATAATTCTTTTCATCAATTAAAAAGGACCTCTCAATCTGAAAAAAGAAAAAGAAAAAAAAAATGTATAAATATCATTTGTTAAAACTTTTTTTTTATAATATAAATATTTTTATATTAAAATACCAAAATAAAAAGGTTAATTTTATAAAGTTTTTTTTAAACAAATATAAAAAAAAAGAAAATTTAATAAAAATTAATATAAATGAATATTCAAAAAATTCATTTAATAAAATCTTATTTATTAAGATCTTGAATTTGCTTAATATCATAATACAATTCACTATTAAGCAAATTTTTATCTTTCTTACTAGAACTAATCAAATAATCATTTTTTTTCTTTTTATGAACTTTAACAACAGAAGAAATATCTTCTTCAGTTTCATCAGAAGTTTGTGGTTTAGAAGATTTATGTTTTAAATAATTTTTATCTTTCTTTCTACAAATAGGACATTTATACTTATATTTATGATCTTTAATTAATAATGAAAGATTAGGAATAATTCCAAATTCTTCTTCACATTGAATATGTTCCCAATTTTTACAATAATCACATGCAATCCAAGATTTATGTTCATTAAATCCTTTTTTTCCCTTATATTCTCTGTATATTGTACCACAATAATAACAAAATTGACCATTTTTATATGCTTGATAACATAAATTACATAAGTTTAATATGTGATTTTTTAATGAAAATGCTTTAGTTTTATGAATAGTTGAATTTTTATTAAAGATTACTGGACAGATTTTATTTTCACATTTTATATGATTTGAATTTGGATTATTATTATTAATATTATTATTTGATAATTCTTTAGTGTTTTGATTATTTATTCTTTTTAAATTATGATATGAATGAGCTATTTTTTCATTTGTTGGAGGAATATAATTTTTTAATGTATTAATATTTAATCCATCTTTAATTAAGGAATCTACTGAATTTATTAATAAATCTAAATAACAATCTTTATATTTTTGATTTTTTGTTACTGATGGTGATGATGGTTTTATATTATTTGTATTATTTGTATGATTTTCATTTTCAATTAGATTATTTTTTAAAAAAGGTAAATCATTCACTAAACTTTTAAAACTTTTCTCATTAAAATAGCAAAATCCAATTTTTTCTTGATTTTTTTTATGAAAATCATTAGGAGATGACATAGGACTCATAGTAATATTTGGCATAATAAAATTATTATTTCTAATATTATTATTATTCAAAAATTTTTTATTTGGATTATTCCTTTGATATGGGTCAAAAAAAGGAATTGAACTCTTAAATTTATCACTTGAAAAATTTTGATTTTTTTCAATATTATTTGATGAATTATATACATTTGAATGATTATTCTTTTTAATAACACTGAAATTAACTTTTGGTTCTTTTGAAATTTGCTTATTCTCATTTGAAATATGTGAAGCTAAGAAAAATTGTTTTGGTTTTTCTTTTGTTATATTATTTAATAATGGATTATTAAGTTCTAAAAAAAATATATTTTAAGATATTTATTTTTTACTTTTAAGTGATGAAGTGTCTTTTTCTTCTTTTATTTTTTCAGATGTAGACTCCATATTTTTTTTCAATTTTTCTTCTTTTTTTTCTACTAAATTTGTTTTTAGTGATATTATTTGATTTTGTAATGAAATATTTTGATTTGTTGATATATTTGTTTGTTGTGTTTGAGTTGGAGTTGTCATACCTTCTACTCTGGTAATTTTTTTGTTATTTTAATTATTAAATCATATTTAATAAAAGTTTAATATTTTTTACAAATTAATTTTATTTTTTTTTTTATATGGAAAATAAAACAACGGCGTTTTTATATTAATTATATTTATTATTAAGGATTTAACGATTTGAATAGTAAAATAAATTATATTAGTAACTATAAAATTAAATATTTTTTTTTATTTTTAAGGTTTAAAGTTTTATAATATTCAATAAATATATTCATAATATATTAAATAAAAATAGATAAATAAATTCGAAAAATAAAATTTGAATATTATAAATATTAATTTATTGAAAATATTTATTTAGTGTAAGAAAACTATATAATATTGTTATTTATTGAACGAAAATAAATTTAAAAAAATAATTTTTTCAAATTATTCGAGAAATCAATATAATGAAAATTAATGCATATAAAAAGAGTTTAGACAAAATTTTATAAACTTATTAAATTAAATAATGTAAAATAATAAATAATTATGTAATTAAAATGTTTTTTTATATATTTTTTCTATCATATATTAATTTACAATCATCCATAAAAAAAAATAAATTTTAATCAAATAATTTTGATATAACTTCATATTTTAATTAATTTATAATAATAAAATAATAAATTATTAAATTATATTTCAAAGATAGTTTTTATTTAAAAAAAAACAAAAAAATAATTAAGGTTATTTTATATTTTATATTTTATTCGAAAAATATTGAAAACATCAAAAAGAAATTATATAATGTTATAATTTTAATTTTTTCAATTTGATTACAATAATGATCTTTAATTATGTTAAATCAAGTCATTTTATTATTTAATTCAATAGATAATTTTTAATCTTTTTTTCTAAACTTTCATAAAAAAAAAGTATATATTTATAGTTATAATTTTTTCATTTTATATAATCCATATTATTTATTCTTCTTACTATTAAAACTAAAAGAAAATAATGACATTTATTGAATTTTATAATTTTTTTATAATTAATTCTTAATGATGATAAGAAATTTTCATTTCTATAATTATAATTATATAAAACATTACATTTAATAAAAAAAATATTTAAATCAAATTAAAAAAAACAATAAAAAAAAATCACCTCAATTCTTCAAACTGTGTATAATCATTACTTAAAAACTTAGGAAAAGTCATATCAAAGCTTTTATTTTCCCTAGGAGCAAAAATTTTAACACCTCTAATATGAGTATCTCTCCCATTATGAGTATTTTGTAAAATCATAATTTGTAAGGTCATAGTTTTAATATAGGGTTTAATAGTTTTCGAATCAGAATTTTTTTCTTCTAACAAAATAGGAAACCAGCCAACAGGTTCATCATATTCAATAGTTCTAATATCAACCATTTCATTAAAAGAATTTTCAATTCTAATAGAAATTTTAGAAGGTGTATATGACTCATCAGTTTTATAATCTAAATACAACCAAACTTCACTTATTCTTGTTTTTTTTAAATATTGAATTAATATAAAATGAGGTTGTATATCATCACTTTGCCAAAATGTTGATAAATTATCATCTCTAAGTTGTTCTATTCCATTTCCTATTTTACTACTTGATAAACTCCATATTCCCTCATTTCCTATATCACGACGTGATGAATCACTTTCTGGTTTTGATGTTAATCCTAGTTTGTTTATTATATTCTGTTGATTTGTGTTTATGTTAAATTCTCCTAATTCTTCCATTTAGTCTTTTTTTTTTTAAATTTTAATTTTTTAATTTTTTTTATATTAAAAATATTTTAATTTATTTTTTTTTTTTTTTTTGTTTTTTTAACAACATCCTTTTTTATAATTATTATTTTTTTCTGTGTTATCAATTTTTAAATTTTGATTTTCTTTAATTTTTTCTTCAATATTATATTTTTCATAATCATCTAGTAAAATTTTTGCAGCATGAAGGAATAATTTTTTAGCATTAAATCCAGTTTTTGCAGAAGTTTCAATAAAATAATCAAAATCATAATCATTTTTTAATTTTTCACCATCTTCTTTACTTACAACTCTTTCTTCTAAATCACATTTATTTCCAATTAAAATAATTTTAATATCAGGACTTGAATTTTCTCTTAAATTTTTAATCCATGTTTCAACTTCATTAAAACTTTTATTACTAAAGAAATAAATTTTAAAAAATTAAAAAAATTAAAAAAAATCAATTTTTACTCATTTATTGCATAAACAATCATTGCTAAAGATGAACTTTTATAAAAATTTGATATTAAAGAACGATAAGCTTCTTGTCCACAAGTATCCCATATTTGTAATTTTATTATTTTATTATTAATTTTACAATTAAATGTAAAAAATTCAAATCCTACTGTTGCTAAATAATTATTTTGAAAAATATTTTTTGTTGCTTGAATAGATAAACATGACTTTCCAACTCCTAATTTTTTATTATTTTATTTTTATTTATTTTTTAAATTTTTATTTGTTTATTGTTTTATTTTTATTTTTACCTTGATTTCCTATTACAATTATTTTGAATGATATATCATATATTTGATAATCTTCTGGAAGGATTTCTTCTTCTATATTTTCTGTTTGAGTATTTGACATTTTTTTATTATTCTTTAATTTTTTTTTTATATTAAAAATAAAAATTTTTTTTGAAATATTCCTTTTTTTAAAATTATTTGAAAGAAAAAATGAACATATTGATTAATAATTTTATTGAATATTTATTATCTTTTGGTATTTTGTCTAAAGATTTAATTTGTAGATTTAATGCAATGAATTCAACAAGAGATGAAAAAAAAAGTTTAATTGATGATTTTATTGATCAAATGTCAAAATCACTTTTAAATTATTTTAATTCATTATCAACAGAACAAAAATATTTTTTAACTGAAAATATAGTAAAGCAATTTTTAATAAAAAATAATTCAATCAAATTAGAAAAATTAAAAGATATAATTTTTAAAATAAGTCTTAAAAAAAAATTAGATATAAAATCTTTGTTTGAAAGATGGAAAAAAAAAATCAATTCAAATACAAATATTAATACAAATACAAATATTAATACAAATACAAATACAATTCAATCAAAAAAATATTTTAATGATGAAAAAGCAAAAAAGAATTTATCAACTGATCATTTATTAAATAGTAATAATAGTAAAAAAAGTAATAAAAAACAAAAAATTACAATTCCAAAATGTGAAACAGAAAATAAATCAATTATAGAATTTATACCATATAAAAATAAAATATATTTCAATTATAAAAAAGATAAAACTCAATATCATCCTTTAAAAGAAAATTTTCAAGAAAGACAAAATTCACTTTTAAAAAGAAAAAAAGAACATATTCAAAATTTAAATTTTGGAAATGAATTACATTTATCTAATTCATGTACGTTTATTCCATCAATTAATGAAAAAACAAATCAATTAACAAATTCTCTTTCTTATACTTCATCTTTTATTAGATTATATTATGACAATCATTATAGAATTAATACTTATATGATTAATCAAAAACAAGAAGAAGAAAGAATTAAATTTGAAGCTAATAGAAATGTTTTTAAAAATCTTGATCTTGAAAAAATTGAAAAGTTATATAATGATTATAAAGAAAAAGAATTATTAAAAAAAAATTTGCGAATTAAATATGATGAAGAAAATGGTATTACTTACAAACCTTTTATTCATCATGGGAAATATTATAATAAAATTAATTCTACTTTTAAAAAGAAAAAAAATACTTTAGAAAATTATGATAATGATTATAATAATGATAATATGTCTACTAATAAAAATAGTAATAATAATGAAAATAAAAATAAGAAAAGTATTAAAAGTAGTAAAAATAGAAAAAATTCAAAGAAATATAATTCTATTGAAGTTTTCACAAGACTTTCTGATGAAAATAATGAAACGACAAGTAAGAAATTAAAAACAATAAAAAATGTAAAAAAAATAATAAAATTTGTTAAGGAATAAAAACCAAAAAAAAAAGAATCATAATATCATTTAATAATATAATAATATTATAAATATAAAATTTTAAAAAATAATAATATAAAACAATTTCAAACAAACCAATAAAAAAAAAAGCAAAAATAAAAAAAAAACAAAATATAAAAAAAAATAAAAAAAAACTCAAATATTAAAAAAAACAATAAAAAAAACTTGAATAAACCCATAAAAAAATAATATAAAAACCCAACCTCTAAAAAATTGTCAAAATTAACCCAAAAACAAAAAAAAATTTTAAAAAACTTAATATAAAAGCGGGAAAAAAAAAAATCCCAAATAAAATAAAAAAACAATGTCAGAATACACAGAACAAGAACTTCAAGAAATAGATGATAAAATAATAAAATATTTATCAAAATCAGAGCTCCAATCTCAAATAAGTGAAGCAAACAAAACAAACTCACCTCGTTTTAATATTGACATAGATAAAATGAGAGAAACAGATCCTGATTTAGTAAAAGCAATAATAAAAAACCCAATGCAAGTATTAAATTTAATCGAGCGTCACTTAAATGAAATATCTAAAGATTTAAAAGGTGAAAAAATAGTACAAAAACAATCAGTAGAAGAAAAAAAAGAAAATCCAATTCGTATAAATTGTATAGGTAATTTAGGAAAAAATTTAGTTAGTCCAAGAGGCTTACGCGCTTTATTAAGTAATCAATATGTTGGTGTACAAGGAATTGTAATAAGAACTTCAATAGTGAGACCTAAATTAGTTTATAGTGCTCATTATTGTGAAGAAACTGGTAATGGAAGTGTTAAAGAATATTATGATCAAATGACTTTAAATCCTAGTGATAGAAATTTAAATGGTAATTTCCAAGGACAAGCTAATGGATATATTAGTAATGCTGTTCCTACTAAAGATAATAATCAAAATCCTTTAAGTTTTGAATATGGTTTTAGTAAATTTAAACAATTTCAAATTATTTTAGTTCAAGAATTACCTGAAAGAACACCAGTTGGACAATTACCTAGAAGTGTTGAAGTTATTCTTGAAGAAGATTTAGTTGATAAAGTAAAACCTGGTGATAGAGTTGAAGTTAGAGGTGTTTTTAAAATCATTTCATCACAATCAACATCATATTCAGGAATAAGTAGAAATGTATTAATATCTACTAATATAATATCATTAACTGGTGATATTGATAAACCAAATTTAACTGGTGAAGATATTCAAAATATTACTAATTTATCAAGAAGAAATAATGTATTTGATATATTATCAGAATCAATTGCTCCTGGAATACAAGGTCATACTTTTATTAAAAGAGCTTTAATATTACAATTATTAGGAGGAACTGAAAAAAATTTAGATAATGGAACTCATCTTCGTGGTGATATAAATGTATTAATGGTTGGTGACCCTTCAACTGCAAAATCACAATTTTTACGTTATATTTTATCAATATCACCAAATGCTATTAATACAACTGGTAGAGGTTCTACTGGTGTTGGTTTAACTGCTGCTGTTGTTGTTGATAGAGATACTGGTGATAGACATCTTGAAGCTGGTGCAATGGTACTTGGTGATAGAGGAATTGTATGTATTGATGAATTTGATAAAATGAGTGAAGCTGATAGAGTAGCTATTCATGAAGTTATGGAACAACAAACTGTTACTATTGCAAAAGCTGGAATTCATGTTAGTTTAAATGCTAGATGTTCTGTTTTAGCTGCTGCTAATCCTATTTATGGACAATATATTACTGAATTTTCACCTAGTAGAAATATTGGTCTTCCTGATTCACTTTTATCTCGTTTTGATTTATGTTTTGTTGTACTTGATGAACATAATAATAATAAAGATAGATTAATATCAAATAGAGTAATAAATAATCATACATTTACAGTAGATGCTCCTAATGTTTTAAATGAAGGAGATGATCAAGTTATAGAACCAGAAATAAATACAGAAAAAGGTAAAAAAACTCAAATGTATGAAAAATACAATAATAAACTTCATGGTAAAGGAAAAGATAAAAAAGAAATATTAACATTAGAATTTTTAAGAAAATATTTATATTATGCAAAATCAATATCAAATCCAGAATTAACAAAAACATCAGCTGATATAATATCAAAATCATGGGCTGAATTAAGAGAAAAATCAGCAGATGAAGAATATGGTGATGGAAGAGCAGTACCAATAACAGTAAGAACATTAGAAACTTTAATTCGTTTAGCAACAGCACATGCGAAAGTTCGTTTAAGTAAAAAAGTAGAAAAAATTGATTGTAATGCAGCTTTAGATTTATTTATTCATGCATATAATAATGAAACTGAAATGGATGATAAAATTAATGATGATGATATGGATATTGATGATGGAGGGAAAAGAAGTAAAAAAGGGAGAAAAAAGAAAGAAGAAGAAATTGAAGAAAGTGGAATTAAAGAAGAAAAAAGTAGTAAAAAGGAAAAAAAAGGAAAAGAGAGTAAATTAAAAAAAAAAAAAGATGAAAGTGAAGATGTTGATATGGAATTAGATGAAATGATAAAAGCTCCTATTGATGATGAGGAATTTGAAGTTACTAAAGAAGATAAAAATTTCGTTTATAAAATTATATATGATAAATTACATAAGGATGATTCTGAAAGTTTACCTATTAAAGATTTGTTTAATTTTGTTAAAGCACATAAAGATTATAAAAAACATAAAATTACTTCTAGAAGTCAATTGTTTAAAGTTTGTCAAGAATTAGAAGAAAATTCAAAGATTTTTATTTCTGAAAATCAAGAAATTTCACTTATTTAATTAAAATATATTTTTTTAAATTTTTTTTTTTAAAATCTTTTTTAATATGAATTTAGAAACTATTTAAAAACAGGAATTATTTAGTTAATAAAAGTGTTCATATTAAATTAAATAAGAATTATGTTTTTTATAAGGAAAATAAAAATTAACTTTTTATTTTATAAAGGAAAAAAATATTTGATATTATTAAAAGTAAAAATATTCATTCTAATAAAATATATTTTAAATCAAAAATAAATTGTTATAAATATAAATTTGATTCATTTTTTAATAAAGTAAAAAAACAAAAAAATAAAAAAAAATAATTTTATTTTATTAAAAATAAGGAAAAAGAAAATAAATTAGTTTTACTAAT
>JAJMZS010000629.1:0-18993 GCA_023807205.1 Isotricha prostoma | reverse complement strand
CCCAATCCCCAATCCCCAATCCCCAATCCCCAATCCCCAATCCCCATATTTTTTCTAAATTTTCTATCAATTTTAATTTTTATTTATCAAAAATTTTTATTTAAATAAAAATAAAGTTTATTTATTAAAAATAATCCTAATTTTCTTTTAATTTTCCTAATTATAATTTTTAATAATATAAATTGTTAATTATTATAATTATTTATCAAATAATAAAAGTTAAAAAAATTATATCATTGAGATATTTTAATCTTTTTATTTGATTTATTCTTAATCTTATTTTCTTCTTTTATTTTGCAATTTTTATTTCACTTTAATTACCATATTATATGATTTTTACATTATTTCATTTTATAAGAAAAGAAAATATAATAAGTAAATTATTATTAATTTACGCTTTTTAATATTTATCTTTTCATTTTATTTATTTCGACAGTAAATCCTTGAAGATCATAAAAAAATTTAACCCAAGGAAACAAATCGAAAAATTTCAAATATTAAATAAAATATATTATATTTAAACAAAACAAAAAAAAAATTTTATGGAATTTATAAATCAAAAAAATATTAATAAAAACTATTAAAAATCTAAAAAATCTCAAACAATATGAACACTTCTCATATTTCTATTACTATTATTCCTATTATTTCTATTATTATTATTTCCACTATTATTATTTCGATTATTATTATCATTATTAATATTTTCTTCTTTTAAAATAGGAGCATTACAATAAGGACATTTAGTATGTCTTATATTATTATCATTTAATAACCAAGCATGAATACAAGTATAATGAAAAATATGCTTACAAGGAGTAATACTAACTTCTCTTCCTCCTATAAAAAAGTCTTCTAAACAAATTGAACAAGTTGTTCCATAATTTCCCATATTTGGTTTATATTTTCTTTTCTTCATTAATTTTTCTATAGTTCTTTTTGTTTTTGTTTGATTTAAATAAACTACTATTACTGTTCTAATTATAAATATTATTATTATTAAAAATGTTATTAATGCTATGTAAATTCTTATTAATTCATATTGATGAAATATTATTCTTATTTGAAATGGATATTCATTATATTCATTTTTTAATTTAATTAAAAGAGTTATATAAAATTTAAAGTCTGTTTTTTCAAAATTTTGTGATTTTGATATATTATGAAATTCTTGGAAATTATTTATTGAATTTATTTTCATATAAATTTCTGGTTGATTTTCATTTTTTGGAATATCAAATTCAATTGCTTTTGTAGTTTTTAACATTGATTTTTCTGTTTCTATTTTTATAATGAATTTACAATATATATTTTCATCTTTTTTTCCATATTTTTTATCATTAATTAATTGAGGAACAAATATAAAATCATTTTTTAAAAATGATGGTATATTTCCACAATATTTTTCTATATCTGATTTACTTTGATTATTATAT
Organism: Isotricha prostoma; assembly: GCA_023807205.1. NCBI lineage: Eukaryota > Ciliophora > Litostomatea > Vestibuliferida > Isotrichidae > Isotricha > Isotricha prostoma. The sequence continues at coordinate 17,557 of JAJMZS010000629.1, read as the reverse complement.
TTTGAATTAAAATTTGATATCAATAATTTTTGTTCATATATTTTTTCATTTATTTCACATTTATTTTTATTCCAATAACAATGACAATAATTTTCTTCATCATTACAAAAATTACATTCCATTTCATCTTTTAATTTAAAACAATCTAAAATTGATTGTAATGATATATTTTTTAATGTAATTAAAAAGATAAATGAAAATAAATGTGATTTCATTAATAAAAGAAAATTAATATAAAAAAATATATTTTTAAAAAAAATAGAGTGATAAAATTATTAAAAATTAAAAAAAAATATCATTCATTAAATAATAAAATAAATATAATAAATTATTTGAATATTTAAATAATTTTAAAAACTAATTTTTAAATTTACAAAAGCACTTTCAATTTCACCACAACTATTTTTATAAAAAACATCATATAAAACTTCTCCTTCTTTTTTAGGAAATATGGATTTATCAACTTTACAAATAGCATAAGAATTATATTTAATAAAAATATCACATTTAATTTCCTTTTCAAAATCCCCTTTTCTTTCTTTAATATTAACAATAGGTCCTTCATATAATTCATAATAAAACATAACATAAAACTCACCAAAATCACTTTTACTAAAATCAAAAGTATAATTAATTGTTTTATTATATAATATTTTATTATAATCATAATAATAATAATTTGTAGTATCATTAATATCAAAATTATCAAACATAGTAAAATAATCATTTTCATCTTTTTCAATTTTATGAAAAATAACTTTATTATTAACTTGACCAAATTTTAAAGGACCTTTTAATTTTTTAGGTGCATCATTTAAAGTTCCACATTTAATAATAGGATTAATTTCTTCTTTTTTAATAAAACAAAGTAAAGGAATATTTCTTTTATCACTTTTATCAGATGCACTTTCTAAATATAAATCTTGAGTATATCCTTTAAAAACTGGAGTATTAAAAGAAAAAGTTGCTAAAGTTAAATTTTTTGATACTTCAAATCTACTACATTTATTATCTAAAATTGCTTTATTTGGTAAAATAATAACATTTTCATTTGGAATTTTTCTAACTTGAATTATTTGATTTATTGAATTTGTAAATCCACATATATCTTTTGATTGAATATCATAATCTGTATAATTATATCTTTCTGCATATATTGGAAAATATTTTAAGGTGGTATTACATTCTATAAATTTTTCATTTTTTTTACCTATATTACATTCTAATTCATTTTTTATTTTATGTTCTTCATTTATTGAATAAAATATTGGTAATTGTTTATCTTTTAATGAAATTTTTGAAACAATTGTAAATGATTTATTTACTGATTTTTCATTTAAAGCAAATTGTGATTTTTTTTTTGTTTTTGATATTGAAATTGGAATATAATTTGGATTATAATATTTAGTCTGAGTTTCTATTATAAAATCTTCCATTTCATTATTTTTTTCAGTTGAATTTTTTGGTTTAAATATTATTTCTTCTTTTTTTAATTTTTTAAATTTTAATTGAGATGTTATTGTAGAATTTATATCACTTAATGTTTTACATATTAATATAGGATTTTGTATTTCTTCTTTTATTTCACAATTTAATTTTGTAACTTCTATTTCATCATCTATTGTAATTAATGAAAAACTTTCTGTTGTTGATAGAATTCCTGGTTTTGATGATGAAGTTTCTATATTAATTTCTGTTCCTTTTGGGAAATTTGAACATTCATTTGGAAAAATTACATTTTCTGCTTTTAATGTTATGATTTCTATATTTGGAATTTTTGAAAAATATAAATTTAATAGAGAAATGATTAAGAAATAAAAATACATTTTTATAAATGAATTTTATAGAAATATAATATGTTTTTAATTATAAATAATTAAAATTAATTTATATTTTCTTTTAAATATTTAAATTAAATGTGATTTAAGAATTTTAATTTGATTTTTAATTATCATTGTGATAATCTAAAAAAATATTTTTATTTAATTCTAAATTTATATTAAAGACATTTTTTTTAATATATATCCTTGAAATATTTTGAAAAGCTAATTTTATTAAATTAAAATTATTAACATAAATTAAAACACCTTCAGGAATATTTTTTAAGTTATGAATAATTTTATTAAATTTACTTTCTTTAAAATCATTTTTTTTATCTTTAAAATCTTCATCAAAAACAAAAGTATAAAGAGAAATATTATTATTATTTAAATATTGTTTAAACTTAGTTTTTGAATTAGCACTATCAAAAATATAATCACTTAATAAAATAAATTGAAAAATATAATTATCATCAAAAATAATATTTTTATCATCTAAATTATTTTTATTAATTTTATCAAGATTACAAAGATTCATATTATTGTTATTTTTCTTTTCTTCAATTATTGTATTTATAATTTCATTAATCTTAAAAATTATATTTTGCATTCCATATTTTTCATAATTTAAACTCGGATTTTGTGATAAAATTCTCATTAAAAAATCTTTTGATATATCTTTTGCTTTTTTACTAGGAAATTCTTTTGAGAAATCAAATCTATTACACCAAACATTATCATTTTGATGTAAATAGTTTTTAACACAATTTGAAATAATTTCACATAATTCAATTTTTGTTGGAATAATCTCTATTAATTTATTTGAAAACAATAAAAAAATATTTTTTGAAACATTTTCATAATCATTTTGATATTTAATAATCTTTGAATTTAATCTAAATTGAATTTTTTGTAAATATTGAAGTAAATTTTTATTATTTTTTGAAACAGAATACTTGATTAAATTTATTAAATGTTTACAAGATTTAGATTGAATATTATCGGTTTTAAAATAAGAAATACTTAATGAATTTAAAAACATTTGTGCTGCTAATTTATCATTATTATTATTTTGGTTAATTTTTGCAATATTATATATAATTTGTTCAAATATTATTCCATTTATTAATAACATTATTCTAGGATTTAAATGTATTTTATTATACATTTCTGAAAAATATTGATTTAAATTAAATAAGGAAATAATTGCATTTTTTATTGCTTCTATTGAATCTGATTTTTTAAATAAATTTTTTTGCATATAACATTTAGATAAATATATTAAAATTATAATTGATTTAATTTTATTAATTCCAAATTTTTTATTAATATCTAAAGACTTTTTAAAATATTTCCCTGCTTTAATAAAATTTAGAATTATTTCTTTTTTAACTTCTATTAAATCACCTTCTTTATTATTAATTAAATTGTTTTTTTTAAATGTATTTCTTATTTTCTTTTTGAATATTATTTTTTTGTGTTTATTTGTTTTTGTATTATTTTCAATTATTATTTTTAATTCTTTTTTTAATTTTTTTGCTTTAAAATATAAACATATAGCATTCATAAAATATAATTTTTTATTAATAATTAATAAATCATAATAATATTTTTGGCTTATTATATTATTAATTTGAAAAATTTCATTACTTTTTCTAAATTCATTTACATAAGAAATATTTGTTAAAATATTTAATATTTCAATTTCTATATTTTCATTTTCATTTTTTATTCTTTTTTTTTCATTTTTTAAAATATCTTCTATTATTTTTATAGAATTACTACATTCTTCATATTTTCCTTTTTGAAAATAAAAATTTGAAACAAAATGACCATAATTAATAATTTCTTTATTAGTTGTTAATTCCGAATAAATTTCATTCATTAAAGAAAAATCAATTTCTATTTGTTCTTTTGTTTGAATTAATTTTTTCATATCAATAATATTCTCTAAAAATTTGCATAATTGAATTAAATTTTGCATTTCTGGATTATGTGATTTAATATTTATTAATTCTTTATTCTTTTTTTTTTTTTCTAAATTTTCATTTTGAAAAATATCTTTTAATAAAATTTTTTTTTTTAAATGTTTGGTTAATAATATTATTGGATAAAAAATACTATCTAAAAATTTAGTAAATAAAGTACTATTTAAAGAAGTAAGGAAATATAAAATAAAAGAAAATATATAAAAACTTCTAAAGCATTTCATTAAAAAAATATCAAAGGTCCTTCCATCAAATACTTTTGTAGAAAATCTAAAAAGATTTATTTCAAAGCAAAATAAATCTTTTTTATCTGAAATTTGGTTACTAGAATTAATACTTTGAATTAAAATAGGTGTTATTTCTAAAAACACTTTAATATTCTTTTTAATTTCTCCATTTTCATAATCAAGTACTCCTGAAATATTATAATTTACATCAATAAATGTTGTTGTCAAACTTAAATTTATTGACTTTGTGTTATTATTTATTATTTCTGAAATTTTTCCATTTATTTTATTTGAAATATTTTTATATTCGTCAATTAAATTTTCAATTAAATCTTTGGTAATATATGCTTTTTTATATTTAAAAATTTCATAATATAAAATATGAAATAATAAAATATTATTATTTGAATAAGAATAATTACCTAAATGTTTATTAGAGTAAATTTCCATAAAATCAGTTTTATTTAAATTAGAAGAAAAATATATTTGAATTTGAGAATTTTCTTGTTTTGCAAGAATAAGGGAATTTTTTTTTCTATAAAAATCTTTAACTAAATTTAATTTATTTTCTAAAATATTTTCTAAACAAAGAAACTCTATTTGATATTCTTGAATATTATCTTCAATTTTTTTTTCTATTGAAATACATGAAAAAATTTTCATATCTTTATTTAAAATATGAATAATATTGCTGTTATTTTGATTGTTTAATTTACTATTTAATTCGTTCGTAAAACATGTTCCAGAATAATAAATACGACAATTAGATTTTGTTTTTGAATAATTTTCTATATTTTGTAAAAGTAATAATGTTGTATTATTTGGGGGATATTGATAAATAATTTTTTCTGAAATGAAAAAAATATTATTTAAAAGAGTATTATTTTTTTTTATTGAAATTTCTCTAAATATAATACTTTTTAATATTGGTATCATAAAACAAATATTCTCATTATCATACTCATCTTTTCCTTTTAAATAACTTATATAATTAAATTGGTTTTGTATTTTCAATTTACTTAAATATTCATCCATTAGAATTTTTTTAGAATTAGATATATTTTTTTCAATTGTTGCTATTGGATATGAATTATTTTTTGATATTAAATTCAAATAATCTTTTATTTCATCATACATATTTTCATTTAAAAAACAATTATTATTTGATATATTAATATTTTTATATATTTGAAAATGCTTATAAATTAGAATTAAATCTAATTGGATCTTATTAATTATATGTATAATTAATTGAGATAAAGAATTCGAAACCTCTATAGAATTAATTTTTATTTGATTTTCTATATCTGATTGTGTATTATTTAATTGGTATTTATAAACAAAAATAGAAATTATAATATAAATGATATCTAAAATAAAAAAGAAATAAAACATTATTGAAAATGTTTTTCTTGAAAAAAAATTTGATATAAGCATTTATTTCAATTAAATAAATTATGAGATAATAAATATTAATTATAAAAATAGAAAAAATATTTAATATAAAATTAATTCCTTTTAAAATTAATATAATATTTATTATAAACCAAATATTATATTTTATTATTAATTTCTTTTTTAATTTATTTTATTTATAATATGTTTAATATATTTTTATCTTTTTAAATCAAAGAAAATGCATAAAAATAAATATTTTAAATATAATATCTTATTATTTTAACAAAAATATTATAATTATTATTCCATATTCATTAATTTACTTAAACCAAGATAATCACTGAATACACTATCTTTTCTTTCTTGTAAATATATTTGTAAATTCTTGATTTTATTTGAATGTTCAATATTAACTCTTGAAAATTCATCATAAAATCTATTTAAAATAAATCCAAAACAAATTTGATTATTTTCAAAATCTTTTTGGGCTTTTTTGGAAACTTCTTGGTCTTTAGAATAATATAATTTCTTACTTTCCATATAATTAATTCTAGCACATGAAAATTCTTCATTTAAAGAATTAAGATTAAGTAAATCTTTACTCATAAATTTAAAAACTTCTCTAATTTCTTCATCAAAAAATATTTGTTGTGTTAAATAATTTTTTCCCCAATTACTAAAACTTTCAGAAAACTTCATTAAAATTTGATTAATTTTATCTCCTTTAACAGTAAAATGATAAGAATTAGATAATTTTTCAAAAGAAATAGCAACATCATTTATTCTAGTAGACATAATATCAAATTCTATAATTAAATTTCTAAGAGCATTATCTAAATTATTATATAAAATACTTTTATTTTTAATATCAGAAATAAAATTACAACAAACAGAATCTTTTTGATCATCAACAGTTACATCAATTATTCCTTCCATAGTAGTAAAATTTTGCATAGAAATAGGTGAATTAATTGAATCATAATATTTTTTTTTCCTTTGAAATTCATTTAAAGGAAGTGTTATAAAGTCTTGAAAAAAATTAGAAGAACGAACTAAAATATTTTGTGATATTGTATTAATATAATAATTTAATTCTCTAACTTTTCTATATACATTATCAAGTGTATTTTTATCAAAAAAAGAACTTTCTGGTAAAGGAGGAAAAAAAGTTGCTGGGAATAATATTAATAACTTTTTTTGTAACCATTCAAAATCTGATGTTTTTCTTATACATTCTGAATTTAATTTTGGAATTAATAATGTATATTGATAATAAGAAAATGAAAATAAACTTCCTTTTATATATTCTGGGGTTGTAATTATTATTTTTAAATCTGTCATTTCTGAAAAGGCATTTCTTTCTTGTTTTTTACAACTAATGTAATTTTTTGATTGATCTATTGGAATATCTTCTTTTTCTATTTCTATACAATTCTCTAAAATTTTTGATTCTGTTGTAATTTCTTCATTATTTTCTTCTTTATTTTCTTCTTTTTTTTCTTCAATAATTTCTTCTTTATTTTCTTCTTTATTTTCTTCTTTTTTTTCTTCAATAATTTCTTCTTTATTTTCTTTTTTTTTTTCTTCTTTTATTTCTTCTTTATTTTCTTCTTTTATTTCTTCTTTTTTTTCTTCTTTATTTTCTTCTTTTATTTCTTCTTTTATTTCTTCATTTTGATTTTCAACATTAATTTCTTCATTTTTATTTTCTTTTATATTTTCAATATTATTAGTTTCTTTTAATGTTTCTTTGTTATCTGATTTATCTTCTTCTTTTTTTTCTTTTTGATTTTGATTTATATTCTTGGTTTTTTCTTTTTTTTTATCATCATTATTAATTTCAACTTTTTTAAATGTTTCTAATATATTTTCAGCTTTCTTTAATTTAATATTTGAATTATTAATTAAAATATTTTCAGCTTTATTAATTATTTTTTTATTATTCTTTTTTTGTTTTATATCCTTTCCAGAATTAATTTCAGGAATATTTTCTTGTTGATAATATTTTTTTTGCTCATAATTTTCATTTTTAAAAGAAGCATTTGAAAAATGTAATTTAAAATTTCTTACAATTTCTTGTAGTTGATTAAAAGACCAATTTTCTAAATTTAATCCATATTCTCCTTTTTCTGAACTTAAATAATCTGTAAATTCTTCTGGACTATAACCTTGATCTATAATTTCTGTTCTTAAAAAATTTTGTTTATATTCAATTCTTTCTTTTTCCATTTTGTAAAATCTAAATTTATTATTTATTTAATATTATTTTTGAACAATTTAATTTAAATATTTAATAAAATAATTTTTTTTATTCATATTTATTAAAAAGATTTTATTTTATATAAATTATTTTTTAAATTGAATTGATTTATGATTTTAATACTATTAATTTTATTTATTTTAAATAAATTAATAAACTAATAATAATAAAAAACATAAGATATATTTAGTTTATTTTTTATTTTATAAATAAATAAAAAAAATTAATAAATATATCACAATATTGTACTTTTAAATTTTTATAAATATAAAAATTCATCAATATGATTAAATTTATTAAATTATTATTTTGAATAAAATTGTATTAAAATCTTATAAATTAATATTACATTTATTTTATTTTATTGTTTTATTTTTTTTTTTTCATAAAGGATATAGTATAATAAAAGATAATTCATATAATAACATGTTATATATAAATATATTATTATTAAATCTAAAGAAAAATCTTCATTTATCATTTAAATTATTATCAATTAAAAATCTTTATTAAAATAATATACCCTATTTTTTTGATTTTTATATTATTTTATTATTATATATTTATAAATAAATTATAATTTTTTTATAAGAAATATAAAATTAAATATATTGTTTTAAATATGAATGATAATAAATCAATATTATTAAGAATTAAAACTATAAATGCCCATTATAGAGAAATAAAACAAATATGTATATTTCCTTCAGGAAACATAATATCAATATCAGGTGATCAATATATAAAAATATGGAATGAAAATCTTGAACTAAAACAAAAGATTTATTATGACAATTCTGACATTTTAGCATACATAAATGTAAAAGATGAAAATAATTTTGTTACATGTGATTGGGGAAAAAGAATAAAAATTTGGAGAAAAAATAATAAAAATATATATACTTGTATAGAAACAATAGAAAATGCACATAAAGAAGCAATTTGGAAATTAATATATTGTAAAAATGGAAATATAATCTCATGTTCATGGGATAGAACAATTAAAATATGGGAAGAAATTAATAAAAATAAACATCAATGTCTTTGTATTTTAGATCATAAAAAATTATTATTATCAATTTTATTATTAGAAGAAAAAATTTTAATTTCTTCTGGATTAACTGGAACATTATTTTGGAATTTTAATAATTTAGAATGTTATTTTTATTTAAATGATATTTATTGTTTAGGAAGAAATTCTTTGTGTTTATTTGATAATGATAAAATAATTATTGGTGGAAATGAAGATTATATAATGAAAATTGTTTCTTTAAAAGAAAAAAAAGTTATAAAAGAAATTAATAATTTTTTTATTTGTTGGACAATTTGTATTATTAAAGATAAAAATGTTTTTTTAACAGGAGGCAAAAGTCAAAATATTAATATATTTAAATATAATAATTTTGAACTTGTTCAAACTATTAAATATTGTCATGATGATAATATAAATGGAATAATTGAATTAAAAGATAAATCAATTATTTCATATTCAATTGATAAAAAAATAAATATATGGTTATTAAATGAATAAAATTTAATAATATAATAAAAAAATAAATTCATTTAAAATATCAAATAAGAATAATATTTCAAAATATTAAAATATAAATTTTCTTTTTAAAATAATACCATTAATTAAATAATTTTTTAATTATCTTTCTTTTCTTTTTCTTTAAAATTCAATTCATGATTAGAATTAAAATCTTTAGAATCTACAATTTCAACATTTAATGGTTTATGTTTCGATAATTTTTTTTTTATTTCAATACCTAAAGTAATCATAATAATAATAACTAAATAAAGAACACAAGATAAACTCAAACAAATAATAGATAAAATTTTTCCATATTCTGCAGTATCTCCTCTTTCTTGAACACATAAATACATAAAAACTTTCCAAAAATTAACAAAATAACCTTTTAAAATTATTACTATTGAATGAATAATTAATCCTAAATATAAATGACAATTTTCTCCTTTAGAATCATTTTTTAATAAATAAAAACCATAATAATAATCTAATATTATTATGATTGCTATTGTTGATATTATATAAATTCTTGGATGAACTAAAACAAAGATAAACATATATTTAAACTTATTATTATCTCTATTAAAATATAAGAAACCTAATTCTTTTTTTAAATATAATGTATCGTTTGAAATGTTATAAAAAGGTAAATTTAATATTTTTTCATTTATTAAATTTTCTTCATAAATATCTTCTTTTGGAAATTCAAAAATTAATTTTGAAGAATATTCTTCTTCAGGTTCTTCATTTTTATAAAGAATATGATTATCAATAATTTCTTTTGTATCATTTCCTTCACTATTATTTTGAGAAGAAAAAAAAATATTAGTAATAACCATATTTTCAATTTTATTATTTGTATAATGAAAATATATATTTTTATCTTTAAATTTTAAAGTCTTATAACCTTTAAGACTAGATTGATTATTAATAACAATATCATTAATAGGACAATTATTTTCTTTTTCAATACACAAAGGATTTTTTAAAGTATCTAAAATACCACATTTTTTATATCCTCCTTCACATTCACTTGTATTAAAACTACTAATTTGTTTTAATAAATCTAAATAATTTCTTTTTAAAGTTTTTTGATAAAAATTAGTATTATATATTTTTAATAGTGAAATTCCACTATTTGAATAAACTTTTTTACAACCTCCATTAATTTGATATTGTTTACATAAATCAATATATATTTGATTATTAAATTGTGTTGAATTAGTACAATCACATCCTTTTTTTGTTCCTCTCCATTCTCCTAAATAAACTTGTTCATTTATATTTTTGGATTGTTTATTTGAATAATCCATTATTAAAGTTTGTTCATATTCACTTATTACTTCATTTAAATCCCATAATTTCGAAAAAATAAGTGGACAAAGTAAAACAAAATCAACTGTAACATATAAAATCATTAATCGAACAAATATTTGATAAAAAATAAATGATTTTATTCTTTCTTTTAATAAGGTATTATTTATCATATTTTTTTAAAATAATTTTTTTTTGTTCTAATTATTAGTTAGTTAAATTAATCAATATATTTTTTAATAATTAAAAATTATATGTTTTGTTTTTTTTTAATATAATATTTATCTTTTTATTATATTTCTTGTTCATATGTTTCTGTTTTTGTATCTCCATTTTGTAAAAATTTAGTTACTTTAATTATTTTTTTTCTCATTCCATTATCTTCAACAATTTTTTCACTAGTTTGAACTTTAATAACACCTTCTTCCATAGTATTATCAAAATTATTATTTTGATAATTTTCATAATTATTTCCAAAATCATTATTTTGATAATTATAATTTTGTTCATATTTATTATAATTACTTTCTCCATAAGTATTTCCATAATTATTATATCTTTCATCATAATTCTCATTATAATTATCATTATTATTATAATTATTATTATTATTATTCCCATCTCCATAATTATTCATATAAGAATCTTTATATTGATTAAAATATTCTCCAAAATTACTTTGATTATATTGTTCTTGATTATTAAAATTATTATTTTGATAAGCAGCAAAATATTGTCCAAATTCTTTTGGTTTATCCCCAGGATAAATTCTTTTTCCTTCTTTATCATAAATAACTTTTTCTTTCCTTGGTTGAATATGTTGAGGCAATCTTCTTTCATTATATTTTTGAGGAATAAACATATCATTTTTATTTTTAGAATATGAATTACCAAACCAATTTTCAGAATTAACATTAGTATTTAAAATTCCTCCTCCTTTTTTTTGTGCTTCTTCTAATTGTTTTTTCTTATATTCTTCTATTTCTTCATAAGTCATTCCTATTTTTTCTTTATTATCCCAATTCCAATTACTAAATCCACTTTCTGCATTTGTTTTTTTATCACCTTTTTCTTGAGCTTTTTTTAATTGTTCTTCATTATATTTTTCTAAGTTAAATATATTTTTTTCTGATGGTTTAAATTGGTTATTTTGAAAATTCCATGTTTCTTTTCCTGTTTCTATATTTGTTTTTTCAAGGGAACCTTTCATTTTTTTTTTTATTATTTTGTTTATTTTTTTTATTGTATTTAATATTAATTTTTTATATTACTTTTATCTATAATTTTTTTTATATTAGTAATATTGTCTTTATTTGTTTCTTTTTGCTCATCATCAAATAATAAATGTCTTAATAATATTCTAAAAGGTTTATCATATAAATTCAAAGAAGAAAAAGCAACAAAAATTATTAAAATAAAAATAGAAAAAGAAACAAAAATATGTTCTTCAGTACTTCTATAATGATAATTTGTAGCAAAAGATTGTTGAATATAAATTAAAGGATAATGAGTAATATAAATAGGATAAGAAATTTCACCTAATAAATTACATATTTTACTAATAAAATTATTATCATCAATTTCAGTTCCAGCACCAATAGAAACAATTAAAGGAAAAACAAAAATAATAACAAAAAAGTCATATATTCCATTTGTAAATCTAATATATTCATTACCAACAAAAGGCATTCCTAAACTTAAACAAATTAAAAAACAACAACATAAAAATGGATATTTAGTTTTAATTAATAATTTTTTTCTAGAAATATAAATTCCAATTAAAAAAGGATATAATAATCTAACGAACCCAATAAATATATGACATAAATTTAAACTCCATCCTCCAATAACAGTATAAGATAATTCATTTCTTTCTTTTAATATATCAAAAAAATCAAAATTAAAACAAAGAATAAAAGTTAATATACAAGAAAAAAAAATCAAAATTAAAAGAATTAAATTTGATATTCTTCTAATTAAAATCGCATAAATAAAATTACCAAAATACTCTAATTGTAAAGTCCAAATTACTCCATTTAAAGGATTTGTTTCATTCCAACCACGAATATCAAAATATATAGGTATAGGAATAATAGTAATTCCCCATATTAAACAAATTAAAAGTTCATAAAATTTACAATTTTTAATTAAAGGAAAATTTTCACATTCTTGAAAATAAAAAACTAAAGAACCAAAAAAAGTTCCAAAAATTACATAAGGATGAAGTCTTATAAATCTTCTTTTTATAAAATTCCATAATGACATTTCTTCCCATCTATCATCATATGAATAACTTATTACAAAACCGGATAAAACAAAAAAAAAATCTACTGCTAAATATCCGTGATTTATTGGGTGAGATATTCCTAATGAATAATATGATTCAAATAAATGATATATTACTATTATTATTGCTGCTATCCCACGAAGACTATCTAGAATTTTGTAACGAGGCTTTGATGGTAAATATTTTTGTTTTTCTTCTTTATTCATTTTAATTTTTCCTACTTTTTTTTTTAATTTTTTTTTGTAAGGTTTTTTTATTTTAAATTTTTTTATTTATTTAAACTCATTTTATATATAATATATTTTAATTAAAATCTAAACCACCATATAATTTTTGGTTTAATTTGAAATTATTATTATTTGTTGAATATATATTATTTTTTGAATGTGATTTATTTGATAATATTTCATCTTTTAAATCTATTGAATTATTATGGAAATTATCTAATAAATTCAATGATGAATTTTGTTTTTTTATAATATAACTTCCAGTCCTATTAAATGTACTTTGATTTGAATTTATATTTTTATAATTATTATTAGTATTTTTAAAATTAGAATCTTCCCTAATTTCCTTATTTAATGTATCTAAATAAGTATCATGATTCCAAATATCGTTAATATATTTATAACTATTATTGTTTAGTTTGTTTAAAGAATATGAAAATGAATTATTTATTATAGAATTTGTATAATTACTAAAACTTTTTCTTTTAGAAATATTATTTAATACTTCTTTTTTATTATTTATAATTGTATTATTATTATATGAATTAAATTTATTATCCTCATTTATATTATCCATTCCATTTGATATTTTATAATAAAAAATTGAAGAAGAAGGAACATTTTTATTTCCATTATTTTTTAAATTTTGAATATCATCATCATTAAGAGATACATTAATAATAAAAGGTTTATCCTTTTTATTTTTTTCATAATTATTTTTATGTTTTCTATATTTTTTTATATTATATTTATTATAATTAATTTTATCATTAAATAAATTTTTCCTCATTACTTTTCTTTCTTCAATTTCATTTAAATCCTTGATTAAATTAACATCACTAAATTGATAATATCTAACAGGAGCAATTTTATTTCCATTAATATTATCTATTAATTTATCAATTAATAAACTAGTTTTAAATTTATTTCTACTATTTAAATCTACATAATTATAAACAATAGGTTCAATTGGAATTTGTTGAATAGGAATTTGTTTAATAGTTCTTACTGTAAAAGGTTTCATTTCAATATTATTATAATTATTATCAACATAACCATTTGCATTAAAAATTTGAGCACATTGATAACAAATAACTTTATTTGTATCTCTATCAATTTTATTTACGGCATTACAAAATGGACAAATTACAATTGTTTGATAATAATATTCATCTCCTTCAATATTTATATTATTATTATTTGAACAACATTTATTATTATTATTAATATTTTTATTTAGAATATTTTTAATAACCACTTCTGATACTTTATTTATTGTATTACATATTGGACAACGTACTATTTCTGCACCATCACTTACTAATTCGGTGTTACAATTCTCACAAAAAAAATGAGTTAATTCATTATTGTTTATATTAGATTGAGACATTATTTTTTTATTTTAATTTATTAATTTTAAATTTATGATTTTTTATAATATTTAATATTTAAAAAATATTTTTTATTTTTATTCTTCCTCTAATCTATAATATTTATATTTTCTTTTTTTATTAATCATTCTGATAATATTATCTTTTAAATAATAATATTGAATAAAATCTTTATATTCAATATTTAATTTTTGTTTTTTTGCATAATTATCATCTATTTGATATAAAATTAGTTTATAATTATATTCTTTTTTTGTATTTAGATCAACAAGAATTTCTTTTCCATATTTTGGAAATTCAAAATTAAGAGTATCAGAAGATTCTTTATTAAGAAAACATAATAACAGATTTTTATTTAATAATATTCCATATTTTAAATCGCAAACACCAGATTTACTATAAAATGTAAATAAAAATTTATGTTTTTTTAAAAGATAAAAATGATTTAGAAATCCAATTAAAAACATTTCATCATCTATTTTTTTAATAATTCCATTCTTATTTCCACAGTATAATTTAAATTTCAAATCATATATTTCACTTCCATAAAAATAAATAAATTCATCATTTAATGAAATCAATTCATTGGATTTAACATTTTCTGTAATCATTTCTGTTTTTTCAAATAATTTGAATTGAATTATTGTTTCTAATTGAATTTCTTTATTTTTTCCTAAAATTAATCCATTAAAATCATAAACTAAAGTCTTATAATTTTCATTAATTAATAATTTATTATGATCTCTTATGAAATAATCTTCCAATTTTTGACCAAATAATTTAAATTTTTTTATAGTTGTTTTAAAAAAATCTTTTTTATTAAATATAAAACTTCCATATTCCCCTTCTTTTTTTTTATATAAAAAACCTTTTTTAAACCTATGAATTACTTCATAATTACTATCTTCAGGTTTTTTATATAATAAATTATAATCCATATTATATACTTCAAAATTTGTATCAAAATATATCACAAATAAGTCAGAATTATTGAAAAAAAAAATTGCATGTTCTCTATTTGGTAATTTTTTAGATATTTCATATATCGTTAATCTTTTAAAATCATCAACTGTATTTATAATAGAAGATATTGTTTTTTTTTTAATTTCTTTTAAAGTATATTTTTTAGTTGAGATAGAATTAATAATTTCAGCTTTTTTTTTTTGCTTATTTTCAAAGAAAGGATGAGATAAATAATTATTAAATAATTCATTTTCATTTTCAATTAAATTATCATTATTATTTATATTTTCATTAATTTTAATATCAAGTAAAAAGTGAAGTAAATCAAATAAACTTTCATCATAATCAGAAATTCTATAATCTTTAATATCAATAGAATAATAATTAATTCCATCTTTTGTTTTTATTTGATAATTAGGTGTTTCTCTAAATAAAATTCGATATAAAAATAATCCAATATTCCAATTTAGATAATTTGATTCTGGAAAAAAATTTTTTACTTTTTTAGGAATTATTGATGACATTTTTGAATAAAAATTATAACCATATGGAAGAAAACATTGAAAATATGGATATATATAAATATATTTTACTTCAGTTAATGTTTTTTTATCGAAGAATAATTCTTCAGGAGAAAAAAATGGATAAGGAAGTTTATTTTCTTTTATAAATTTGATAATTTCATTTAATTTAAGGGCAATATTTCTAATATGGGAACATTTTAAATAATATAAATCAATTCCATCAATGTAATCTTTAATTGATATAAAATTACTTCTTTCAGGAAAACTAAAATAAACTATAACACTTTCTTTTGCAACATCATAAAATATGTCTTTTGCTTTTACAAAAATTTTATTTTTTTCTTGTTTAGAACTTATTATTTCAAAAACTTCATTCATTGAATTTAGATTGTGGTCATAATCAGATTTGTATATTGGAAATATTAATAAATATCCTTTTTCATAGCCATAATAAGCTTTTTCAATTCGATAATTTTTTTTAGATTTACTATTTATATAAGAATCTAGAGAATCTTCATTTTTCATTTTTACTTTATATTTTCCTATTGATTCATAATTACCCATTCACACGAACAAATAAAAAAATAAAGATATCAAAAATTATTTTGAAAATTAATGTTATTTAATAAAAACTAATTGAGATTTTATCAATAATTTTCATAATATAAAAAATTATATTTTTAGAAACCGAAATAAATAATTACATAAAGTATAATATAAAAAATATAAAAAAAAATATTTAGTATAAATAAAACAAGATATATCCATTTTTAAAAATAAATAATCCCTAAAATTATTTTTAATTTTCATAATAAAAACGTGTAATCATAAAATAATTTATAGATAAAAAAAAGAATTTGATTTAATATGTTTACAAAAATATTTGATTCATTTTGTTTATGTTCAATCCAAAAAGAAAATCCATTAACAATAAATCTTATTCAATCAAACCAAAAATCAGAAAACGAAACTAAAAATTCAACTTTCATTGGAAAAAATAAAAAATTTGGAAGCACCAAGACAAATGCAGTAGTTATGAGAGATCCAATTCATTTAAAAATAATAAATGATACTGAATCTTCAATTAATAGTCCTTGTAATAATAATTTAACTATATTAAAAATACCTGAAGAATTAATTAGAAAAAAAATTAAAATGTTTGGTACTTCAAATGATACTCGAAGAAGAATTATAGATGAAAATCGATATTTTCAAAACTTTCAAAATAAAATTAATGATATTGTTAATGAATATAATAAACAAAAAACTGTTAGTGAAAGTGATGACTCCGAATCTAATTAATAAAATATGAATTGAAAATCATCTACTATTTTTTTAATAAGTATTTATTTTATATAATACATAGTTTTATTAAAGCATATATAAATTATTTGATAATAAAGTATAATATAGATTATTTTTTCATATATATCATATATATTTAAAGAAGTTCATCTTCTTTAAATATTATTTCATTAAGAATAAAAAATTATTGCAATTGTATATAATTAAAAGAGAAAATTATTTTATAAAATTAGCTCTTTCTATTAATGTAAGTAAATCAAGAAATAATCTTTGTATTTTTTTATTACTAAATATTTAAAATTAAATAAAATATAAATAAATT
>JAJMZS010000628.1:0-19031 GCA_023807205.1 Isotricha prostoma | reverse complement strand
AATCCCCAATCCCCAATCCCCAATCCCCAATCCCCAATCCCCAATTTTCTAAATGTCTTTTACTTATATTAAAATATATTATATTCAATTAAATAATTTCTAAAATTAAAATAAATAAAATAATACAATAAAAAAAATAATAAATAAAAAAAAAATAAAAGTAACAAGAAAAAAAAATAACATCAACATATAAAAAAATTAATTAATAATCAACAAATATTATAAAAATGGGGAAAAAAAGTAAGAATAAATAAAAAAACTAAAAAAAAACATAGAAATGAAAAAGCAAATAACATTAATAAAAGGTTCAAATGTAGGATATGACTTAACAGAAATAAAAAATGTCCCAACACCAGATTTAAAAAACATATTAAATTTAATATATACTTATTTTACAAAACGTTCAAGACAAAAAACAAAAAATTCAAATTTTAGAGATCTATATTTAAGAGTAAAAAAAGAATTAAAAGAAAGAGAAGCTCCTATATTTAAACCTGAACCTTTGCCTGTATATCACCCTCCAGAAAAACCAACTTCAATTTATGAAGTTTTCATACCTGAATTTTTTAATGATAAAAAATATATTAATAATTCTGATATTTTAAGAATTATTAATGAAGAAGAACACTTAAGAGAAGAAATTGAAAATTTAAAAAAAGAAAAAATGGCTTTAATGTGTGAAATTATTAATCAAAATAATAGTAATATTGGAAATATTAATAATATTATTAATAATAATAATAATTATAATTCTAATAATTATAATTTTAATTTGAATGATTATAATTATAATTTTAATAATTATAATTTTAATTTGAATTATAAAAATAATGAAGAAAATAAAGAAGATGATAAAAATTTAAATAATGAAAAAAATAAAGAAATTAATATTAATAATAATAATATTTGTAATAATAATAATTTTAATATTGATATAGGATATAAAATAAATGAACAATTATATGAAGAAAATCCTTTTATTAATCCAATGAAATATCCTTTGGATATTAAATTGGAACAAGAAAAAATTTTTCAAGATGAAAATTATTTCCTTCAAAAATTTTAAATAACAATTAACAATTAATTGAAATTTTGTAATTGAAAAAAAATATATTTTAAAAATATTTAAATTTATTATTTTTATTCATCTTCATTACTATTATCTAAATGTGAATTTTGTTCATTTAAATCACTTTTATAAGTAGTTGCATATCTAGTATTAATACTTTCAATTTTATTATCAAAATTTTCACTTAAATTATTTTTTTTAATATTTATCAAATTATTATTTTCATTTTTATTAGGAATAAAATAATGTCTTTTACTATTAATTAATTCTTCTTTATCAATTACTCCTCCATATAATTCTTCATTATCATTTAAGAAATCTTCATTATCATAATCTATATTTTTTTCACAATCAGAATTAACTGTTTTTTCATCTAAAATACAACCACAAAAATAACATATTAAATTATATTTTTCTAATTCTAATGCATATTTATTACTTAATTTTTCCCATTCTTTTATTTCATTTATACTCTTATTTAATATTTCTTTTTCATTTTGATAATATTTATGTTCTGTTAATATTTTCCAAATTATTTCATCTTTTATATTATTTAATTCTATTAATTTATTATAACAATATAATTTTTTTCTTTTTTCATTTTCTTCTTTTGGAAAATCATTTAAATTAATTTCAATATTGTTATTTATTTTTTTTGCTATTATATTTTCTGCCATTTCATTTAATTTAGGGAATTTAAATATAAAATTTAACATTTCTTGTGGTTCACAATTATTATATTCTGTTATATTATTTATTATTCCTTGTATTATATTAATTTCTTTTTGAATTGAAGTTGAATTATAATTTAAAATTGCTAATTTTTTCCCTTCAATTAAATTCAAATTTTCAATTTTTTCATTTAAATTTTTTTGAAGATTATTCATTATTTTATTTTTATTTCCTTTTACTTCATTTGTAATTCTTTCTAAAACATTATATTGATTCATCAAATGTTGATATTTAATATTTAATTTACTATAAACAATTTTATTCAAATAATTAATTTTCAATTTAAAAGAATCAAAAATAGATAAAACTTTATGACAATTATTATTATTATGAGGTCCTTTAATAAAACATTGTTCACATATTCTTTCATTACAATTTTCACAAAAATATTTTAATATTAAATTATGATGAATACACTTTTCTAATAAATAAGGAATTTCATTTAAAAATTTCCTTTCATGATTATTATTAAAAGCAACTCTATGAATTTGATCATCACATTTTTGACAATATAATTTAAGACATTGATTACAAAAAAAAATTCCTTCTGGTGAATAACAACCATCACATTTTTCTTTTTTTAAATTTAAATTTATATTACTTAATTGATTATTCATTTGATTATTTATTTGATTATTTAATTGATTACTTATTTGATTATTTAATTGATTGTTTATTTGAGTATTTAATTGAGAATTTAATTGATCATTTAATTGAATGTTTTGTGTATCTATTTTTTTTGGTTCTTCTATTATTTCTTTTGAAGGTGATGTTTCTTTTTTTTTTGATTTTGCTTTATCTTTTGTTTCTTTTTTTTTCGGTGATTTTTTATCTATTTTTGTCTCTGTTTTTTTAGTTTTTGGTGTTTTTTTTTCTTTTGATTTAGAAGTTGCTTTTTTACTTTTCATTATTTATAAAAAATTATTTAAAAAAGTTTTATGAAATTTTTATTGAATTTAATATATATATTATAATTTTTTTAATCAATTTTTTTAATTAATATTACTTATTAAGATAACCAAAATCTTCACTTGAAAAAACACTTGAATGAGAAATAAGTTGATTTTGAATGTTAAAATTTTGTTTTGTACTATTTAAACTTATTGAATTACTCATTAAGTTTATTTGATTTTCATTTTGAAAATAATTATTATTAAAATTATTATTATTATTAATATTATTAATGATAGTACTATTAAATTTATTATTATTGGGGTTAAAATTAGAATTATAATTATAATCTTGATTATAATTAGATAACATTTCTTTTGTTTTATTAAAAGAAGAATTTAAATTAGATAATTTTTTATTTAAACCATTTAATTTTTCTTCAAGAGAAATAATAGGAGCATCATTTAAACAATATCTCTCTTTTTTATTATCATTATTTATATTATTATTTTTTTCTTCTACATTTTTTAAAATATTAATTGCATTTGAAATATTATTTTCTGTATCAATTGGAGAATTATCTAATAATTTAGTATTATTAAAACTAAAATTACTATTTTCATCTAATATTCCTTCATATTTTTTTTCTTTTATTCTATCTTCTTCATATGATATAATCATATTTGTATTTGTATTTATTATTTTTGGTGTTTCAATTTTATTATTATTTATATTATTATTATTCAAATCATTAAGAATTAAATTATTTTTATTTAAATTTATTTCCTCTTTTTGTTTTCTATTTAATTCGATTAATGCTTTTAATTTATTTTCTCCTTTTAAATTCATTATTTTATCATCTTCTTGATTTTTAATTTCTTTTTGATTTTGTAATATATTATCTAATTTAAAATTTAAATCAGTTGATTTTATTTTTTGAAAAGTTAATTTATTATTAATAGGTTTATAATTATTATTATTATTATTAATATATGTATTAATATTATTATTGTTAATATTTTTTTCAATTTGGTTTTCAATATTTGAATTTGTATTATTTAAAGTTTTATTTTTAATAAAAGAATTTTCTTTTGATTTATTATTTGAGAAATTTCTTATTTTTGATTTAGTTTTAATTTCTAATTTATTACTATCAAAATTTTTTATAGTTTGATTTTTTTTATTTGAACTATTTATTGTTGTTTTTATTCTCTTATGTAAATTACATTTAAACTCATCATTCTTATTTTTATTAGGAGTTAAATTTAGTCTTGAATTAACATTACTTCTTTTATTTTTACTATTATTTCTTGAATTAGTCAAAATATTTTTATCACTTAAATTTGATTTAACTGAACTTAATCTTTTATTTGAACTAAAACTCTTATTTCCATTATTAATTGATTTTGATTTTGTATGATGACTATTTTTTCTTTTTGTAAAACTATTATCTCTTGTTGAATTTAATTTAGTTTTTTTATCATATATATGTTCATCTGCTTTGAAATTTTCAATAATTCTATATATATCTTGAGGGTTTAATGATGCTATTGCATATTTTTTCTTAAATAATATTATTCCATATTCACAAATATGTGTTATTAAAGGAATCCATGTATTTTCATTGTATAATGAAAGAAAGTCTCTTATTACTTTTTTTTTATATAGTATTTCCATCATTTAATAGATTAATTTAATTTAATTTAAAATTTATTTATTTTTTAAAGAATTATGAAATATTATTTTTTTTTTACAAAAAATTTTTTATCGTGTAAATTAATAATTTAAGTTTTAAATCAAAAAAAATTAAATATGTGTTCTTAGAATTTTAAATTTATATGATAATAAAAAGAATATTAGACTGTTTTCTTAATTTTAAATTTAACAAAAAATAAGATTTTTTTTCACGAATCAATCAAGTATATTAATATTGTTTATTAAAAAATAAATATATAAATTAATTTCAAAATTAAATATTATTTCATTAATTAATCTAATTTAAAATGAAGAAAAAAACTCAAATTGAAAATTATAAAAGTTATTGTATATCAACAACAAAAATAAATCAAAATAATAATACTAAATTATCAGAAAAAATAACAAGAGGTCGTCAATTAAACATAATACCAAAAAAATTAAATGAAAAAAAATCAAAAGAAAAAAAGAGATTAAATTCAAATTATAATAATTTAAAAAAATTTCAAACAAGAGAAAATCAATCAAATAATTCTTCTTTTTCTTCATTTTCAGAAAGTAGTTCAATAAGTTCAAATGAATTTAGAAAAAAGAATTTTTTAGATGAAGAAAGTTTTAATTATCCAAATAAAAATGAAGTTGGATTATTTTCAAGTGATGAAGAGTCTCCTGAATTTGAAATTAATTTTAGAGAAGATCTTGAAAATCAAATTGGATATTTAATTAATGATATTTATTATAGAAATTATTCAAAAAAAATTAATAGTATAAATTCAAATCATTATATTAATAAAAAAAAAAATAAAAAAGACACTAAATTAAAAAAAAGAGAGTTTGAAATTTTAAAAAAAGAATTAAAATTTACTTTCTCAAAATTAAATGAAAATTATATTTTAATTTTAAAAATTTTATCAAAAAAAATTAAAGAATGTATTAATCATTTCAAAGAAGAATTATTTGATAATCCTGAATTTTCAATAATTAAAAATAATTATATTCAAAAAAATGAAGAATTTATGAAAAAAACAAATAAATTATTTAAAGAATATTGTTCATTAGAAATGATTAATGAAAAAAAAACTAAAAAAAATAATTCACCAATTAATAAAAAAAATAATATATCAGAACAAATAATTTCAGATATTTTAATAAGAGATTTAGAAAGAATAAAAACTTGTTTAATAAATTCATCAAATGAAATAAAAGAGATTTTTCAATATCCTTTAAATTTATTAAATAAAAGTTTTAATATTGAAAATATTCAATTAGAAGCTTTCAAGAAATATATTTTAAATGATAAACTAATTTCAACAATATTTCTTCAAATTAAATTATTATATAATAAAAATAAATTAGATTCAAAAATTAAATTAATTCAATTAATAGAAAATGATGAAAGATATTGTAAAAGAGAAATGACTAAATTTGATAATTATTTAGATGAAAAAATAAAAGAAGAAAATAATTTAAATTCAGAAGAAGAAATTGATAATAAGAGTTATTATAATAGTGATAGTGAAAATGAAATAAAAAATCATATTAGAAAAAATTTCTTAAGTCTTTCTTCTTTTTCTTCAATTGAAACTAAAATTTCTCCTTTAAATGATGAAATAAATGAAAATATTATTAATGAAGAAGAAAATAAAATATTATCAAATGATATTGATATTGATGATTTAGTTAAATATATTGATAATAATGATGATGTTATTAAAAAGAAAAAAAAGAAGAAAAATAAAAAAAAAAATAAAAATAGTTTAAATCAAAATTTGCAAGATGATAAAAAAGAAAATGAAGACAATGTTAATTTTGAAAATATTTTCTTAAAATTTAAACAAGATATTATAAATGATACTTTGGATTATTATAAAACTCAAAAAATAAAATCTAATTTTAGTGCTTCATTTTTAATGAAATTATATACTAATGGTATAAGAAAATAAAAAAAACATTTTTTAATTTATTATTAAATATATTTAGTCAGAAAAAGAATTTTTATTATTAATTTATTCATTAATTTTATAATAATATTATTATTATTAACATTATTATTTATGTGTAAAAGTTTAAATTTGATAATTTGAATGATTTATATTTTTTTTATATTTTTTATTTAATAATGTTATAAATACCTTTTTATATTTTAATTTTCACTTGTTTTATTTTGACTATTTGACTTACTTGAAATTTTATAATTAGATTTACTCATAGATAAATATTTTTTATGATTACCTTCATTACTTTGATTCATAGAATTATAAGATTTTTTCCTTTTTATAGAATTACCTAAAAAATATTTTGATAATAAAGAATTTGATTTTCCAAAATCAGGAATTAATTTACAATGATTAACTATTTTAACATAATTTTCAGGAAGTTTTAATCCACTATTTATTTTATTTAAATTATTTATTTCATTATTTGATAATTTTTCTTGTGAATTTTTTCTGAAACAATTCACTGAATTTTTATTAAAAACTTTTAATCTATGTGTATTTGAAAATTTATTATTCATATAATTTGAATTCATATTATTTATTCTTAAATCTTTTCTTTTTATTTTTGAATTTTTTTTATATTGTTTTTTATAATTATTTATTAGGTCATCTTCACTTGGATTTTTTATCATTGAATTTTTACTTTCATTTAAAAGATCTTTATATATTGTTACTATATTTTTATTTTTAAATTCTAATTTTTTTTTAATTTTCTTTTTTATTATATTATTTAATTTAAATGGTATTTCTAATTTATTATTATTTAATACAGATTGTTCATCTACTAATTTTTTTTCTTTTTCTTTTTTCTGTTTATACTTTTTTTTATATTGTTCATTTATTTCTAAATTTTGAATTATGGTTTGTTTTAAATTAAATTTTGAATAATAACCTTTTTTAATATAATAATCATCTTTTTGACCAAAAGGTTGAAATATAATTTTTTCAAAATTCAAATTAGTAAAATAATCTATTAACCAAACAGAATTATATAAATTTCTAATATGAATTTGATATTCTTTTCTTAAATCTTCAATATTTTCTTCATAATTTTTTGTCTCATCAAATGTACTATTTCCTTTAGTTATATTTAATGAATTTTCCCTTTTTAAATTTATTTTATTTAATTTTGTTATATAGTATTCATTTACTTTTTTTCTTTCACTTTTAAATTTTATAATTTTAACAATTTTAAATAAAGTTGAAAATAAACTAAAACCAGAATGAAAATTTTTTTTATAATTCATTAATATTTTTGGTTTAAATTTTGCAATTTGTGGAATTAAAATTAATAAAATTTTTGATATATTCTCATTATTAATTCCTTCTTTAATTAAATATTTAGTTTCATTATCTTGAATTTCAAAAGCTTTATATAATGATTCTTTAATTTGAATTTTATATATTTTTGATTTTTGAATATCATATTTTTCATATTTTTTTGATAAATTTTGATATATTTTTGATTGTATATAATAAATAATATGATTTTTTTCTATGAAAATATTATTAAATTTATTAAAAAATTCTTTAATTTCAATTAATAAATTCTCATCATCATATTTTAAAAGAAAAAAATAAATTATTTTAATCATATCATGAATATAAATATAATAATCATTTCTACCACATAAATTTTGGAATTTAATTAATTGTTTTTGAGATTCTTCATTTTTATTTAAAGACTTTAAAACAATGCTTTTAAATAAAATAACTAAAGGAACATTTGGTATTAATTCAATAGATTTTTCAATATAATTTAATGAAGTTTCTTTTTTTCCAATTAAATCATATAAAAAAGATATTTTAAATAAAATTTCATGTTGTTGAATATGTGATTTTTTATCTAAAAAATCAAATAAATCTATTGCTTTTAAATAAATTACTAAAGCATTTATTTCATTTTTTTCTTTTATATTATTATTTGATATTTTATCATTTGCTTCTAATATGAAATTATCTATTTTTTTCTGAAGACAATTTTCAAATTCTAACATTATTAAAATTTCTTTTTATTTAAATATAACATTAAAATATAAATTAAAAAAATATTATATATTATACATCAAATATTAAAAAACTTAATTTTTATTTTGTATTATTTGAATTAGAATTAACATTTGAATTAGTATTTGAATTTGAGTTTTCATCATTTGAATAAGATTTATTATCATCATCATTTTCATTACCATTTTCATTATCATTTTCATTATTATTATTTGAACTGTTATTATTATTTTGAGAATTATTATTAATATAATTATTATTTGAATCTAATATTTTCCTATTGGTAACAAGACTTTTTCTTCTTGATTCTAAATTTGATAATTCAGTTTTAGTTTCTAAATCACCAAAATAATTTTTTAATTGTTCTAAATCCATATCTTGAATTTTGATATCTTTTTCATTTTTATTTTCTTCAACTTTCTCTAATTTTTCATCTTCTATAGAACTTAAAGAATTAGTATCACTTTTTTGGTTATTTTTTTCTTCTTCCATAAATTTAATTAAATCTCTTTTTCTTAAATATAATTTTATATAACCACAAACAATTGCAATAACTTTTAATCCATTAAAAATAGTAAATAAAATTCCAGATATGAAAATAAAAGTAACTCTTCTTGTTCTATTAGTTAAAAAATAAGCAATAAATCCAAATGAAGCATTTGATATAAAAAATAGTAAAATTAACATTTTTTTTCTTTCATTCATTTTTCTTTTTACATCACTTTTTGACAAAATTGATTGACCATATAAATCAAGACAATTAATTAAATAATGATATCTAAAAACTGATAAAATTCCTGGTAAAGAAATGCTAAAAAATTTAATTCCAGAACATAAATTTTTAATCACAAGTTTAATATGAAAAAATAAAGGAGTTAAATAAAAAATAATATTTAATGAAACTAATACAATTAAAGGAATTAATTTAAATTTGTAATCATCATTAGCTTTATTTTTTGCAATTTGAGTAATTGAAATTATAGTACAAGTAAAAAAGAATATATAAAATAAATAAAAAGCAATATGAAATACTAAAAAAGTTCTATCTCTTCCACTATGTTTAGGAGTAATTAAACTAAAAGAACAACAACAAACAGTACAAATAATATAAATTATAGTAAAAAAACTTACTAATCTATCATCTTCTTGAGTAAAACATTCATGAAAAATACAAAAAGAAATTAAAATTGTTAATCCTACAAAAAAAAATTCTATAATAATATCAATAATTTGAAAAAATAAAAAAAACTTTTTTATAACTTTTACAATAGTCAAATTATTCCAAGTTGAAAAAGAACGTAATAAATCAAATATAATTAAAATAGTAACAGAATTTATTTTACAATATTCCATCATAAAATCATTAAAATATAAATTTCTTTCATAATAAGAAACACTAATTTCATTTATAAAATTAGTATAATAACCATTTTCATCTAAAAAAACACCAAATTTATAATCATGATATAACATTTCAGCATCATTATAAATATAATTAGAAAAATAAGTTTTAATAACATCAAATAATTTTTTATCCATTTTAATTAAATAAAATTTATGATTTAAAGGACAAGAAGTAGTCATATCATAATAATAATAAAAATAAATTTGTAAATAAAGAGAATAAAATTTTAACATTTCCCCAAAAAAATTATTAGGAATAATATCAACAGAAGGAATTAAACTCATAGGTTGAGTAGAAGAAGCTTTAATTAAATTAGAAATAGTATTTTTTTGAGGAATGACTCCATTTTCCCAATTTAAAACATAGAAAATTTCATTAACTTTTTTTTCATTTTCACTATTAGAATCATTATAATTAAAATTTTGATTAATCATATTACCATTTTTAATATCATCTAAAATAATTAAATAAAAAACTTTTAAACATTCAACTGAAGTTGCATTATTTTTATTAAATGAAATAATAGGAATTGGTATTCCAGTAGATGAAACAATATAACAAGAAGAACAATTATAATCTAAATCACCAGTGCAACATGCAGCTAAATAATCAGTATTTGGATATAATTGAGAAAAAGTTTTATTTGATGAAAAATGTAAGAAAAATAAACAAATTAAAATATTTTTATTTGTTATTCCAATTTGATGTAATTCTGGTAAAGATAAATAAAGAGAATTCATTGATTTACGTAATTTTTTACTATTTGATAAACTATCATTTTCTATTATTATTGGAATTATTAAAGAATATTGATTTCTATTTTCTAAAAAATTAAAATTTGATGGAGATGTTTGAAATGTACTTACTCTATATTTGAATGGAATTACTTTTTGATTTGCTTCTAAAAATGAAAAATTTCCTAATGTTTTTGAATCTATGTAATCTTGATCATCATCTGGATATTCGTTTAAGGAATTTTCTTCAAAGTTTTGTTCTATATTTTCCATTAATTTAAATATTTTATTTTGTTTTTTTAAATTTAATTTTTTTATTTTTTTAGTTTTGGTTTATATTAATATATTAATAAGGTTTTTTTTATTTTTTTTTTCTTAGTTTTTTTAAAAATTTAAAAAATATAAATTAAAAGATTAAACTTTATTTTTTTTTACCTTTTTATTCTTAATTGGTTTTTCATTATTTTTGTGTTTATTTTTTTTATTATTTCCTTTATGATTTCCACTTTTATAATTTCCTTTAATATCTTTATTATTTCCATTAGAAATATCTTTATTAACTCTATTAACTTTATTGGAATTTTCATTAAATTTAATATTATTTCTATTGTTTTTAATATTTTGATTAACTTTAGGAATATCTTTTTTAACAATATTAATATTAGTATTATTATTATTAGAAGATCTTAATCTAGAATAAGTTAAAAATCCAATAATTAAAATAACAATAAAAAGAATTAAAGAAAATTTAATATAAACAGAATTAGAATTATTATTATTATCTCTAAATTCTCTTAATTCTTCATTTCCTTTTTTTGTATTATCTTCAATATCAATTAAATTATCTTCTATATTATTTAATTTCTCTTCACTTCTTTTCATAGATGCATTAATATCTTGACTTAATTTACTTAAAGAAACTGTAATATCATATATTTGTTTATACTCTTTTTGTACATTTTTTAATCTTTCAATTTTATTTTGTTTAGTTAAAGAAGTATCAATTTCCATTTCTTGTTGACTTGAATTACTTAAATTATCATTTTCAATACCTAAATTTTTATTTATTTGATTTTGAACATCATTTTCTGCATTTCTTAATGCATTTTTAAATTTATCATCTGCATTTTTATATTTAGTATAAATTGATTTACTTATTTTATTTAATTTATCATAGTCTTTTTTATTTTTTAAAAAATTTTTTATATATGATATACTATCATTCATGTTTTTCATTTGTTTTTGAATTTCTTCAAATTTATTTTTTATTTGTTGAATACTTGATGGTTCTTTATAAGATATTGTATTTATATTTTTTTCTAATTCTTGAAGTGATATATCAAATATTCTTCTTTGTTCTGTTAATGCACAAAATTCAGATTCTATACTTTCATCTAATAGAGATATGTGTTTCGAATCTTCATCCATTTTTGTTTTTTTTTATTTTTTTAATATGGAAATAAATAAATTTTTGAAACATTTATTATGATTTTATTTTTTCAATATTTTTTTTAATTTTTTTTTTGAATTTTTTATAAATAGATAAATTTTATATTTAAATTATAATGAAAAAAAATACATTTATTAATTACTAAAAGATTTGTTTTGTTTTATTAATAAATTATAAAAAAAAAATAAAACAAATTTACATTTATTTCAAATTTTTATCATATTTTCAGAATTATATATATAACTTTAAATAGTTATAACATCATTAAAACTTTGATAATCAATAATTGCATGATTTTTACTATTCTTTGTTTTTTAAATTTTTATTTTTGGATAAAAAAAGTTATTAAAGGTTATAATATTTTTTAATCAGCAATATTATTATTTAATTAAGAAAAAATTATAAATTGTAATGTAAAATTTGTAATCATTATTTTTTTTTAATTTACTTTTTTTATTAATATATTTTTTTTATATTTAAGAAAAAAATGTTAAATGAAGTTTCCAAGTACAATAATATATTACAATATAATAAAAACTCTCAAAGTGTTTCATTAAATAAAATTTTAAAAAGCCAATCTTATTATAATGAACCAACTTATACAGAACAATATAATCAAAAATTAAATTATTCTACAGAAAAAAAAGCGAAATTAAATAATTCAAAATATTCAAAAAAAAAATTTAAAGGAAGAAGAATAGGAGATAATAAAGATGATTCTTTTCAAAAAAATAAAAGTATAGATAATATTTTAATTGACAATTTATTTACTCCAAAAACTAAATTTACTTTTTCATATACTCCTCTTTGTAATAGAAGTTTAAATAATATTTCAATTGATAATACTAATAATACTACTAATAAAAGTACAATATTAAAAAAATCAAAATCATATAATAAATTAAATCCTAATAATTCAAATTTAATAAAAAATAAAATTAAAAATAATACTTCAATATATTCTTCAATTCAACCTTATTGGCAAAGAAGAGAAATTGAAAAAATAAATAAGTTAGAAAATATTAAAAATGAAAATTTAAAAAAAAATGAATGTCAAGATAAACCTTTAATATCTAAAAACTCAATTAAATTAGCAAAAAATTTAATTAATAATAATGAAAATGTATTTGATAGATTAACAAATGGAAATTTTAAAAAAAGACATTTTGAAGAAGTTAAAAAAATTGAAGAATTAAGTAATAAAAATAGAAGTCCAAATATTAATATAAGTAGTAGAAAAATAAAGAGATCTATTCAAGATTTATATAAATGGAAAAATAATATAGAAAGAAAAAAAAATGAAAATATTTTTCATATGAATGAATTAAATGAAGTAAAAAATTTTAAAATAAATAAAAATAGTCAAGATATTTTATTAGAAAGAAAACCAGATTATTTAAATAAAAAAGTTGAAGATAGATTATTTGAACAAGGAAAAATTATTCAAAATAAAAAAGAAGAAGAAAAAGAACTTTATTTAGAAGGAATTAATAAACAAATTTATAATTATAATCCTAATAAAAATCCATATTATTTTGTTGAAAGTAGATATATGAATATTAATAATAGTCATAATAATTTAAAAAATAAACAAGAAAATAAAAATAATAAAAGAAAAGCATTTATTAAAAATAGTAATTCTGTTTGTAGAAATGGAAATAAATTATATAATGTTAGTTTTAATGAAAGAGTAAAAAGTGCAAGACAAAGTAGGGCATTAAGTAATAATAATAGTAATAATAATTTAAAATCCATTCAAAATTATAATTTACCACAAAATAAATTTTATAATTTTAATAATAATGATAATTATTATACTCATGGAAATAATATTAATTCAATGAATAATTTAACATCAAATCTTATTAATAATAGTTTTAATAATAATATAAATTTACAAAATAGAAGTTATGAACAAAATAATAATATTTATATTAATGAAAATAATAATATGAATACTTTTAATAATAATAATGAAAATAATTTGAATTATGATAATAATAATAATATTACTAATAATATTATTAATAATATGACTAATAATATGACTAATAATATGAGTAATAATGCTGAATTAATGGATATAAGAAGACAATTAAAAGAATTTTATGATATGAAAAAACAATTTGATACAAATTTATCAAGTTATAAAAAAAATAATGAAATACCAAAAAGTAATAAAACAATTGAAAGAAGACAAATAAATAATACAATACCAAAATCAAACACTGATTATGAAAAAAATTATAAAATAAATAATATAAATTATCAAAACACTTATCAACCAAATTTAAAAAATTTTGAATTTCAGAGAAGTACAATATCAAAGAAAAATAATAATAATTTCACAGAAGATAATGATTATAATTATAGTTCAAGTAGAAATGAAAAAAATGATGCTCAAATAAATAATACTTATCAAAGTAATAATCCAATTTCTTCTTTAACTTCAGAAATTTTAAATAATAATTCTAATATTTATTATAATATATTAACAAATCAAAATTTAAATGAAAATCAAATGGAAAATTATAATATTCCAAAATATAATTTTAATTATAATGTGACAGATGTTTTAAATAATAATAATAATAATTGTAATAATATTAATGATTCGAATAGAAAATATATAAATGAAAATTCAAATTTAAATACTAATTTAAAATATGAAAACATAAAAAATAATTATGAAATGAAATTTAATTTAAATAATTCAAATAATCCAGTTAATAAACAATATTTTTATAATTATGCAAATAATGATTATCACAATAATTATCCTTCTTCAAAAAAAAATTTTGTTGATGAAATATTTGATAAACAATATGAATATATTGGTGAAAAATTAAAACAAAATCAAGAATGTAGAAATAATCTTCTTCAAAAGTTTTGATTTAAATAAAATAAATATAGAAATAAAAATATATTTTTTTTTAATTTTTAAATACTTTTAAAATTTCCAAAATATAATAAAAATTATAAAAAAATATAATTTTAATTTTATGTCAAATGAATATATTTTTGAATATGATGAAAATGAAATAAATAATGACAATAATCAAGTATTAAGTTCTGAAGAAGAAAATCAAAATAATAATGAATTAAATAATAATGAAAATAATGAAAATCAGATAAATGAAAATGATAGTAATGAAAATATAAATATAATAGAAAAAATTAAAAATGATTATGAACAATTATTAAATAGTAAAAATGATGAAATATCAAAATTTATAAATGATTTAGCAAATGAAAATTCAGATTTAAAGAAAGAAAATATAACATTTAAAAAAGACAAAATTGAAATGGAAAATAAAATTGATATTTATGAAAGAACATTTCCATTAATAAATATAAATTACACTGAAAATTGTCAAAATGAAAGTCAAAATGAAATAAATGAAAAAATAAAAGAATTAGAAAATAAATATAATGAAGAAAAGAAAATTATAGAAAATAATTTTCAAGAAATAAATAATAAATATATTAAAAATAAAGAAGAAATTTCAAATGAAGAATTAGAGAAAATATTTAATGATTATCAAAAACAAATTTTAAATTTAATAGAATTAAAATTTAATAAAGAAAAATCTAATATTATTTTAAATACACAAAATGAATTTTTTCAAACAGAAAAAGAATATATTAAAATGGTTTTATTAAATGAAAAATATAAAATTTTAAGCACAATAAAAGAAATAGAAGGTAATTATCAAAAGAAAATTTCTAATTTAGCAAATAATAAATTTAATTCAACATCTTTTCTAAATAATAATCCAGATTTGATAAAAATAAATGAATTAACATTTGAAAAACAACAATTATTAACAAATAATTATTCTTTATTTAACAAATGTAAAGAATTTTCAGATTTAAATAATCAATTAAATTTTGAAAAAGAACAATTAGATTGTTTATATAAAGAATTGTCAAATAGTCATAAATTATTATTAAAAGAAAAAAAAATATTAGAAAGTAAAATAGAAACATTAAATAATAAAAATGAAAATTTATTTAAGCAAATTAATGAATTAAGGCAAGAAAACATTGAATTAAAAAAAAAAGAAAATTTATTTGATTTGAAAATACAAATTAATGAATCTAATTATCAAAAAGAAATAGAAATATTAAAAGAAGTAAATCAAACTACAAAAACAGAATTAGATAAATTATTAAATAATAAAGATAATATAATAAATAGTCTAACAATAAAAGAAAAAGAATTAGAAGAAAATTTAGATAAAATAAACAATGAATATAATACAATTAAAGCAGAATTTGATATTTTAAAAGAAGAAAATATTAAACAAAAAAGTGAATTATATTCAAATAATAATAAATTAAAAAATTTAGAAAATTTATCTTCATCATTGAAAGAAGATAATACAAAATATGAAAAAGAAAATTCCAATTATATAAATAATATTTCATCAATTCAAAATGAATTATTAAAACTAAAGGAAAAAAATACTAATTTAGAAGAAGAAAATTTAAAAATAAAAAAAATAAATGAAATAAATTCTAGAAATATAATAGAATTAAAATCTATAAATGAAACTTTATCAAAGCAATTAAAATTAGTAAATGAGTCTTTAAATCCACTTCAATTGAAACAAACTTCACAAAATCAAGAAAAACAATATGAAGAAATATTAACAAAAGTAAATCACGAAAATTCATCTTTAAAAAACCAATTAGAAGAATTTTATGCTCAATTAGAAGAAAAACAAAATTTAATAACTCAAATTTATTCAAAGTATAATTTATATGAAGGAAAAACAATATATGAAAAAAAGAATAATAATGAAAATGAAGTAATTTATCTTTTAAAAATTATAGATAATGATATGGAAAATTTAGTTACTCAAGCAAATTCTGCTATTAATTTAAATGAACA
The DNA here is from genome assembly GCA_023807205.1 of Isotricha prostoma. Classification (NCBI taxonomy): domain Eukaryota; phylum Ciliophora; class Litostomatea; order Vestibuliferida; family Isotrichidae; genus Isotricha; species Isotricha prostoma. The sequence goes on along the minus strand of JAJMZS010000628.1, from coordinate 2,154 downwards.
AGTGATAGAAAATCAAAATGAAATTGAAAATTTAAAAAATAAAATTGCATCTCTTATAAAAATGAAAACTTCTTCTTTATATAATAATTATACTTCAAATATTACAAATTTAAGTTCAATTAGTCAAATTCAATTATATGAAAAAGTAATTAAATATATTCATTATTTAAATATTATTCATAGTTTACAAGATATTAAAATGAGTATGAAATATGAAGATGATATTAAAAATATTTTAATTTCAAATATTAATGAAGATGATATTGATAAAATTAATAATAATATAAATGAAAAATTAACTGAATTAAATAATAATATTGAAGATATTAAAAAAAATATTGAAAATGATTCTGTTTATTTTGAACAAAGATTAAAGAATTTAATTAATATTGAAGATGTAAAAAAATGTATAAGTGAAATACAAAAACAATATGAAAGTATAATTTCAAATTTATTTGAATCATTTCTTACATATAATGCAAGTGATAAAGATACAGAAAATATTATTTTATTATTAAAAATTCCTGTTAATAATTATAATAATATTATTGAAGAGTCTATGGGAAAAATTGATAATATTGTTAATTATATTAAAAATTGGTATGATGATATTAATAAAGAAATTGGAGAAAAAGTAGATAATGCATTTGAGGCAGTCTTAAATATAACTAATGTTAATTTAGATGATGATTATAAAAATAATAGTAAAAGTAATTTTGGATATTAATTTTTTTTATTTTTTTTATTAGAAAATATTAGTTATATATTATAAATTGGATTTATTTTTATAATTGTTTTTATTAATTTTTAACTTAAATAAATGATTAATTGAAAAGAGAATAAATAATATCTAAATACCTAAATGTAATTATATTGTTTTATAATTAAAAAAAAATTATTTTTTAATTTATTAAATATCATTATTAAGTTATTTATTCTTTAATTAATGGGTATTTCTCAAAATGTAACCAAACCAAATTATAATAATTTATTGGGGATTAGAAAATCAATTCAAAAATTTAATTTAATGGACTATGTTTTATATTTAATTAATATTAAAATAGATGAAAATGAAATTGCATTAATTTTTACTATACATAAAATTTTAATATATGAATTATCATCATTAAAAAAAGTATATGAAAATGATATTAATTATAATTATTTTTATTATACTGATGTAAATAGAATTCAAAAATTAAAAAGTAATATTCTTATTTTTATGGCAAATAGTTTTACGAAAACTTTAATAATTAAAAAAGATAAAAATTTAAATAAATATCATATATATAAAGGAAAAATATTTGATTATTCTTTATCAAGTATTAATTTAGTTGAACTTTCAAATAATAATTTAGTTTTATTAAAAAATTATTCAATTTATTTATTTAAATCTAATGAAGAAAAAGAAATTGAATTTAAAGAAATTTTAAATGAAGAAAGAATAATAAAACAAAAATTACCATTTTATACAATTGATTATAAAATTACAATTGATACAGATTATAATTATTTAGATATAATTTCAATGAATAATGATATAATTGTATATCATAATACAAATTATATTTATATTTATTCTCTTTATAATAAACAAAGTATTTTTAATATTGAAGTTAAAATTGATTCTTCAACAGATGATGTTATTAAAAGATTATCTGAAGATATATTTTTTTTTTGTGGTAAAAATATTATCTATTTTATTTCTATTAAATTAGGAATGATAATTAAACAAATTACTTTATTTAAATATTTTCATATTGTTGCTTCTCAACACTTAAATGATAACAATATTATATTTGCATTAATGAAAAAAATTAATAAATATGATGAATTTTTTCCAATTTATTTTGAAAAATATTATTTTACAATATTTAATAATAATATAAATATTCATTTTGTATCACAATTCTTATTAGAAGAAAAAGGTTCTGGTAATATTATTATAAACGAATTAGAAGATTCTAAAATAATAACATCAACAAATAAATTTTTTTATATCTATAATAATTCAAACCAATAAATATATTTTTATTTTTAATAAAAAATTAAAATATTAGTATATAAAAAAAAGACTTTTTTAATATTATTTATATATTAATTTTCATGATTATCATTATTTGCAAATTCCATTAAATTTTTATATCCATCACT
>JAJMZS010000627.1:0-19114 GCA_023807205.1 Isotricha prostoma | reverse complement strand
ACTTATTTAGAAAATGAATTACTTGTTCAAGGAGAAAGTAATTTATTTTCAAGTTCTAAATCTAATGAATTAATGAAAGATTTCTAAGGAAAAATATTATGTATAAATTGTATTATATCTGTGTAATTTAAGGGCAATTAAATAATTATATATTAGTTAATTAAAAATTTTACAATTTTTCAGACAAATTATTTATAAAATTTATTTTATATTTTATTCTAATTGAATTAAAAATTTTATATTTCTTATTTCTAATTTACTATTCATTTTTTCAGAATTTTTTAATAATTTATATCTGTGATTATTCTAATATTAATACAATTTTATTTTAATATTAATAAATAATAGTATCATTTTTTAATCTATCATTTCATCTATTTGAATTTAAAAATTAATTTTTTAATTAGAATAAGTTTTATAGAACTTATGACTTATGTTTTAAAAAAATTGTTCTTATTTTACTTTTATTATTTTTAAATATTTTTTTTGATATAGTAATGATATCTATATATTTAATAGTCCTTGTGTATTTGAATCAATTTAGTTTAATTTTTATCAAAATCTTTAACCAAAAAATTTAAATTTAGTTAATTTTGTTTTGGACTTTTTCAAAATATTATTATTTATTTAATTAATATAAATTAAAAAAGAAAACATTAATTAAATAAACCATCAAAACAATAGAATTCTCATAATAAAGAAAGAAATTAAAAAATAGATAGTCGAATTAATTGGAAAATAAAAAATCTAAATATAATTGATTTAAAAAATGAGAAAAATATTAGAATACTATAATAATAAAAATTAATTTATAAAATTTATTCAATATAAGTAATTTAATTAATCACCCATTAAAAAATAAAAAAATGATTTTTTTTAAAAAAAATTAGAATAAAAAAAATATTATAATTATATTTATTTATAAAATGGATTTAATTTTTAAAAAAGACATTAATAATAATATTATACCAAAATTAAAATTAGAATTAAAAAAAGCAGATATTCAAAACTTTATTATTTATCTCAAAAACAATAAAACTAATGAATATATAAATTATCTAATTGAAATAATGAAAAAATCGCCAGAAATAGGTCAAATACTAATTGATATTAATGATTTATATAAAATGAATGGAATAATTGAATGCCTAATTGAAAAATATATTTACGAATCTGATGAAGATAATTTATTGAAAAATTTTTTTGTTTTTATTTCAAAATCTTTTCAAATTGGAAAAAATATTTATGATCATATATTTAAGCAAATTGGGAAATTAATTCAAAAATCTTTAAATTCTTTTAATAATGAAAATAACATAAATAAAAAATCTATTTTAGAAAGATGTATTAATTTATTAATGATTTTTTATGATAAAAAAGATGATAATTTTCTATTAATGAATAATTTTTTTTATTTATATAAAAATAGTATAAAATCTAATATTAATTTAATAGATTTTAAATCCATTAATATAGGTATGTGCTTTTTTATAGATGAATTTTATGAAAATAATAAATCCATAATTTCAAAAATTAATTTTCCTAATAAAGATGTTTTATTAATAAGATTATTGCAAAAAAATAAGTTTGAAATTTTTATAAACAATGAAAAAATTAATGATTGTGATATTAAGTTAAAAGAAAATTATTGGAATTTTCTTCAAATAAAAATTATGAATAATTCAATTATTATTATTATTAATAGTGAAATGACAATCAAATGTAATAATAAAATAAATATAAATGAAATAAAAAGTTTTAGATCTAATAAAATTAATATTGAAAATGGAAAATTAATTAAAAATGATGATAAATTAGATAAAATAATTAAATTATTATTCTATAAAAATTTTAATGGAATTGTTTCTCCAATTATCATATCTTATAATGACATAAATTTGGAAGAATATTTATCCTCAAAATTTTCTAATGATACTAAAAATTTAATTTTTAAAGAAAAAGAAAACAATAAAGATGAGGCACAAAATATTAATGAAAACAAAGAAAATAATTTCACTAATTATTATAATATTCCATTTATAATTAGTATAATAAAAAGAAAAAAAAGAATTATTAATCCAATTTTTGATTATTATTCAAAAAATAAAAAATTGAAAAATAGTGAAATCAAAAGGTCTAATTCATCATATTTAATTTTTGAAAAAAAAAGAGATGAAAGATTTTTTGAAAACAATAAATATAGTAGATATTATAATGAAATAAAAAGTATTCAAAAAATATTTTATTCTAATGATGATTTTAAAATACAATATAAAAATTTAACAAAATTGAATTTTATAAAAAAGATTTTTCCTTATTTTTATTTTTTCGAAAATCTTTTTTTCAAAGATAATATATTCTTGTTAGGAGGTATTAAAAACTTATTACCATTATTTGAAATAATGATGGAATTAGATAAAAAAGAAATTACTAATAATATTTTGAAAATATTTAAAATTTTAGAAATAATTTTATTTTCAGAAAATAATATTGAAGATGCAATTAATTCACATTTTTTTGAAATTTTATCAACGTTTCTTGAGAATTTAATTTTAAATAATAAAGTAACATATAAAAGAATTGCTCTTTTAATTAAAAAATTATTTAAATATAAATATCATCAAAATGAAATATATTTTGGTTTTAAATCATTATTATTAAATAAAAATATTTTGTGTGATATTAATGAAAATGAATCTATTTTGGATATTTTAATTGAGTTTGAAAATAGGAAAGAAATTTTTCATTTTTTAATAACTTTTATGAAAAATAATAAAGATATTGAAGAAGAATTGTTAAATAAAATTTTTAAATTCATTTATCAATATTTAATTTTAAATATCGATATAGAAACAGAAAATTCTAATAATGAAAGTGCTACATATAAGGGTGAAAAATTTGAAAATATAAAAGAAATATTTTTGTTAATGAGTAATAAAGAAATAAACGATAATATAATAATTAAATCATTAAATTTATTAATTAATATCTTTAATATTAAAATAGATAAAGAAATTATAAATGAGAAACAAATTGTTCAACAAAATAATATATTAAAACTATTAAATAATTATATTCAAGATAATTCAAATTTTGATAATCAAAATTTGATAAATAATGAAAATAAAAAAACTAATATTGAAAAATTATTATTAAGTAATATTGAAATTTTATCATATTTAATAGAGAATCAATTCATGTATTTTTTAGTAGAATTATCAAAAAGTAATAATATTAATATAAAATTCAAATTATTACATTTTAATCAAATTATATTTTTTTATTACATAAATATAAATGGAATACTATCAAAATATAATTTAACAAAATTATTAAATCTATATGAAACCCAAAAAAAAACAATGGAAAAAGAAGATTATAATTCAATAAATGTTAATAATCAATTCTTTGAGGAATTAACTAATTTTTCTAAAATACAAAATGATAATAATTATAATAATAATTATTTTAATAATACTGAATTTAATGCATTCATAATCTCAGATTTTAACAATTTATTAAGATTATCTTTAAATTTTACTCAAAAGGAAGAATATTATTTATATTTTCATTTTCCTCAAATTATAAATTTTATTAAAGATTTTATTTCATCTACGATAAATCTACATTTTTTTCAATTAGTATTATCTAAATTTTGGAAAATTGATAAATTCAAAAGTATTATTAATGAAAACATTAAAAATAATTTTGAATATATTGATTTATATAATTCTAAATCTTTTATAATTTTTATAATACAAATAATGCACCATATATATATTATTGATAAAGAAATAAAAAATAAAGAACTCAAAGAAATCAATGAAAATATTTTTGAAATTATATTTCAAATTTATTTAAATTCAATTGAATCGAATTCCTTAAATTTTTTAAATGTACTTAAAGAATTTAACAATTATATTTTTAGCATTTATAAAATTATTGAGGATGAAAAAAAAGAAGAAAAAACTAAAAATGAATTAATTGATTTTATTAAGTTTTTTTTTAAAAATATTTCAAACAAAATTAATGATTTTAAATCAAAAAACAAATTTGAAAAAAATGTAGATTTTCTAAACCAATTTATGAACGATTTATTAAAAGATGAAAATTTTGGCATAAATAATTTATCCAAACTTACTAAAAAAAAATTCAAAAAAGACAATGATTTTCAATTATATATTTCATCATTTCCTTATTATAATTTAGAATATTTAATTATAAATAAATTTTTGATATTTTTTGAAATGTTATTAACTGCTCCTTCAGAGTTGAAATTAAAATTAAATTATTTTACCTTATTATTAATATTTTGTATTCTTTTATCAACAAATAAAATTGAAGATTCTTCTTTTTCTAAGTCATTAAATTATGATTTTTTTATAGAATTAATTTTATTATCTATCCGCTCCATTTTTTTATATATAAATGAAAATAATTTACATTTGATTCAGTTATTTATTCAATTAATCTCTTTAATATCATTTTATTTTGAGAAAAATAAAAATAATTATTTTATAGAATATCTTAAAATTCTAGGTATTAAATCTGAATTTATAACTTTTATTAATTATTATTTTAAAATAATGAAAGTTAAGAATAATGATTTCTTAGAAAAAGAAATTAAAAAAAATAGAGATAGTTTAAATTTTCTTCAAACTCCAGATACAAAAATAATTAATTTAAAACTTTTTTATCATATAATTATAGAAAATCTATTTTTGGAAAAACCAAAAAAAAAATTGAATTCTTTAGTCATGAATGAAAATTCAATGTATAATAATTTAATGTTAAAAAAATATTATAGAAAATTAAGAAAACAATTATTTTCATGGAATAATAGTTATAGTGATTTAAATTTATTTTATAATGAAAAAGATTCATTAAAATATAAAATATTAAATCATTATTCAGAAGAAATGACTCTTCCTTTATTAATACCTATTCTTAATTTAAATTCATTCCTTCCTAAAGGTTTTTCAGAATTTTTTAATAAAAGATATTCAATAATTGATATAATTGATAAAAGTCCCTTAGATGATGATATTTTAAAAATAATAAAAACAATAGAAAATAATATTAATAATTTGCAAAATTTCGAAAAAAAAGATATTTTAAATAGCACAAATAAACATAATATAAACAACGATAATGAAAAAGATAAAAATAATGATACAATAATTCAAAATAATAATGAATCCATTATTGAACAAAAAATATTAGAATATTTTGGTATAAAAAATAAAGATATTTATTCATGTTGTCTACTTAAACCAGGTTTACATATTAAAGGATATTTTATATTTAATAATGATAATTCTTTTGATTTTTTAGGATTTCCAAGAAAATTAGTTGATAAAAATAATTATTATATTAATTCAAAAATCGATATTTGTTATGGTAGTCTTAGAAAATATGATAAATTTACTTATTTACATATAAAAATTAAAGATATAACTTATATTTATAAAAGAAATTATGCATTTAAAGATGATAGTTTAGAAATATTTACAAAACAAAAAAAATCTTATTATTTTATATTCAATAATATTGGAAATAAAATTAATTTAAATAATAATGCAATTTTTGAAAACAAAGTAAAAGAAGAATTTAATATATCAAAAAATATAAGAGATTATATATATTATTGTTTGTTAGAAGAAGAAAATTTTCAAAATAATAATAATAATTTCTTTTCTATGAGAACAATATATAAAAAAAAAAATGAAAAAAATGAAAAAAATGATGATTTATTTAAATCTTATAAGATTATTGATAATAAAAAAAAACAATTTAGATATAAATATAAAGGAAAAGATTCTAAATATAATGATTTAAATTCAATTTTACAAAGTTATTATGATAACTCAATTTCAAAACTAGAAATGTTAATGAGAATAAATTTATTATCAAATAGATCATTTAATGATATAAATCAATATCCAATTTTTCCTTGGATTATAAATAATTATCAAACAAAATATACTTTTGAAAAATTACCATTAACAGAAAATGAAATATTAAATAATTTAAGACCATTAAATAAACCAATGGGTGTATTAAACGAAGAAAGATTTAAACCATGTCAAATATTTTATGATTCAATAAAAGAAGAATTTATAGAAAATTACGGTGACTCAATTCCATTAGATTTTTCAGATTTTTCTAAATTTAATTCATTAAATATTGAATTAGAAAATATTCCAATTTATTATGATAGTCATTATTCAAATCCTTCTTATGTTTGTTATTATTTAGTAAGATTATTTCCTTATTCAATTTCAGCACAATTAATTCAAGGAGATGTTTTTAATTATCCTGATAGATTATTTATTAATTTAGAAAAAAGTCATTATAATACAATTAATAAAAGAAGTGATTTAAGAGAATTAATTCCTGAATTTTATTATCTACCTGAATTATTTAGAAATATTAATCATTTTTATTTAGGAAATTTACAAAGTACAAAAGATGAAGATTCAACTTATCAATTAATAAAAAAATTAAAAAGTTTAAATAATGAAATTAGTGTTGATGATGTATTACTTCCTAATTATTGTGATAATAATCCTGAAAAATATATTTCGATAATTAGAGAAATTTTTGAAAGACCTGAAATTAAAATTAATGATTGGATTGATTTAATTTTTGGTTATGCACAAAAAGGAAAAGAGGCATTAAAAAGAAAAAATATTTTTTCACCTTATTTTTATGAAGGATATGTAAATTTAGAAAAATATTCAATTCAAGAAAGAGATTTTTATTTACAGAATTTTGAAAAAGGAGTTCATCCAACTCAAATTTTAACTATTAAAATGAATGAAAAAAAATATATAAAAAATATATTAAAAAGTGAAAATAATGATGATTTATTTAATGATATGAATAAAATTGAAATTGATAATGAAAATGAATTAAATAATAATGAATTTTATAATTGTGGAATTATTACTAATAGAATGAAATATAATTTAAAATATTATAAAAAAAATTTTGAAAAATCTAATTTTGAAATAATTTTTTATAAAAATAATATTTATAATTGTGGAGTTTTAGCTTTAGAAATAAATGTAAATTTAAATCAATTTGAAAAAAAAAGTAAAATAAAATATTATAATAAAGACTTTTTTGAAATGATAAGTTATCAAAATTCAATTTATGAATTTAATAATGAATTTAATGATGAAAAATTTAAAAAAATTCAAAAATATTTACTTGAATGTATTATTGTGTTAAGTTATAAAATGTTTATAAATATAAATAATATACAAGAGTTAAATCAAAGTATAAAAATTGAACAATATTCTAATGAAATTGTAGAAATAAAAAAATTCTTAAAAAAATTAAATCATAATGATTATAATATAAAAATTAATAATAAAATAGGAATTATTTATAATTTTTTCCTTGATGAGGTATATATAATTTTATTTAATAAATATAAAAATCCTATTGATTTAAGAAAAACAATAAAAACAAAATCAGGAATTTTAACATATAAATTAGATAATAGTGAAATAACATATTTTTCAATTGATAAATTTATTATATTTGGAACTAAATTAGGCTCAATAATAATATATGATCCAGAAGAAGAAAATATTGTAAAAATAATTCATTTTCATACAAAAAGAATTGTATGTATTCAACAAAATAATATTTTAAATTTAATGATTTCTTCTTCTGAAGATGGATATATTAATATTTATACTTTACCAACTGCAATTTTAATTAATTCTATTTTTCTTCCTTCTTTTATCTGTGATAATATATTTATTTCATATTCACCATTACCTTCATTTATTATTTATAATAAAGAAAAAGAAATTTTTAAATCTTTTAGTATTAATGGAAGAAGTTTATTAAAAAAAGATAAAAAAATAACTAATATTAAAGAAATGAAGATGCAAAAAAATGAATATTTTATTGAATATTTAGATATATATAATGGGAAAATCTCAAAATGTTATGAATTACCCTTTTTAGATGAAATAAAAATAAATATAAATGATAATTTAAAGAATAGAATTTTAAGAAATCAAAAAGAATTAAAGGAAAGAATTTTAAAATCTAAGAAATTTTATAAAGTGAAAATTGGAACAAAAAAAAAAGAAAAATTGAAGAAAACAGCTAAAAAATAATGATTAAATATTTAATCAAATTATTTATAATAAAATTAAAATTTAAACTTAAAAATAATATAATTTAATTGAAAAAAATATAATTATAAAACAATTTAAAAATAATTTTAAAAATCCTTTTAGAAAAGATATATTAAAATATAATAAAAAAAACATTAAACTTCTCAAAAGGAATTGTGAATTAAAAACAATCAAATATAAATTAAGAATATTTTCAACTTAAAAACTTATTTAGTAATTAAATAAGAAGATATTAAAGTAAAATCATTTTTAAATTATAAAAGATAGCTATTAATAATATAAATAAGTGATAATTAATAAATCATATTAACCTCATATCATAAATAAATATGGAGATATTTAAATGACATAATTCCTAGCTAATATTCCTAAAACTCATTAAAATATTATTAATAAAAAATATTATTCTTTTAACTAATATACTGGATATATAATTATATAACAATATTTTTTTAAAAAAATTTTATTTTTTTACATTTTTTTTCCTTATATTTTCATATCTTTCTTTAATTTCTATTTAAATATAATAATCTATATTCTTATTTCTTTGTTCAGATTTTTTTATTAATTAATTTTTAGTTTATTATTATCATATTTTTTGGATTTTTTTAATGTAAAATGTGGTTTTAATTTTTTTATTTTATGTTATATTTTTCATTGGATAAGATATATTACACATCAATTTTTCATTTTTTTGAATAATCTTATTTAAATTATTAATTTTTATCAAAAAAATTTTTCCCAATGATTAATATTTTAAAATATTTATCCAAATTTATTCATATTTTATTATTTTTTCAATAAAAAAAATTAAAAAATAAAAAAAATAATTTAAAAGAAAATAAAATGGTATTTTATAATTATAAATTAATTATGAATTAATAAGATTAATTGATAATATTTTAGATAAAATATAATAAATTTTCTATAATTTTGAAATTTTAAAACTTTGTATTTATCCCTTTTTCAATTCAATAAAATTAAATAGTAAAACTAAAAATAAAATGTAGTATTTATTTTTCAAAAAAAATTAAATTCCAAATAATTAAATCATATATAACATAATCAAATAAAATAAATTATATTTTATTTATCCCCATATTTCTTCAAACATATCAAAATTTTACATTACTTAATAAAAATTTCTAAAATAATATTTATAATCAAAAACATTTTTAAATATTTAAAAAAAAATAAAACAAAACATCCCAAAAAAACCTTATAAAATAAAAACATTAAATAACTTAAAATAATAAAATATTTTCAATAACATTTTAAAAAAATAATTATTTATTAAATACGTCACTACCTCAACATAAATATTAATTCTGACCTAATTACTCTGATCCATTATATAATGCAAAAATAAAAAAAAATATAATAAAATGGGAAATATATACGATACAGAGAAAATCCAATATGGAGTTTTTTGTGGAGAAAAAAAAGAAGGAGAGACTCAAATTCTCCGAAATAAAAACAACATAAAATCCTTAAACGAGGTATCATCCTTTGGTCCAAGAACATCATGGGAAGCATTAGAGAATAATTTAAGGAAAGGAAAAGGAAAAAAAAAATTTATAGGTTACCGTCCAAGAACAGGAAAAGACACATTAAAAAATGAATATGAATGGTTAACATTTGATGATGTCTTTAAATTATGTTCTGAATTCGCAAGAGGACTTTCATATTTAAATTTATGTCCTGATTTTCATTCTGAAAATGATGGTGATTTCAAATTTTTAGGTATTTATAGTAGAAATAAAGTTGAATGGTATCTTTCACTTTTAGGTGCTCATGCTATTGGAGTTACTATTGTTACTATTTATGATACTTTAGGTGAAATTGCTATTGAATATATTTTATCTCAAACTCAATTAAATACTATTGTCATTGAAAGCAAAGTTTTAAAAAAAATGTTAACTTTAATTAAAGATGGTAAAGCTCCTTCTTTAAGAAATTTAATTGTTATTAATCCTGAAGATGAAAATGAAACTGTTAATGAATTAAAAAATCAAGGAATACAAATTTTTACTTTTGAAGATATTTGTAAAGTTGGTCAAGTCGAAGGAAGAAATTTACCATTAAATCCAGCTAAACCTGATAATATATTTACAATTTGTTATACAAGTGGTACAACAGGTTTACCAAAAGGTGCAATGATACCACATCATTCAATAATGGTTGAAGTAGATGTAATTCATAGTATAGGTTTTTATTTAAATGAAGATGATTGTTATTTAAGTTTCTTACCTATGGCTCATATAATGGAAACTTTAATTTTTTGTGTTGTATTAACAAATGGTACACCATTTGGAATTTATAATGGTAATGCTGCTAAAGTAACTGAAGATGCTGCTTTATTAAAACCAACTGCAATGTGTGTTGTACCACGTATTTTTCAAAGAATATATGAAGCAATTAATAAAAATGTAGAAAAAAAATCATATTTTATACGTAATTTATTTAAAAAAGGTGTAGAAATGAAAATTAAAGATTGGCGTGAGCATCGTATATTAAAAAATGCATTTTGGGATCCATTAGTATTTAAAGAAATACGTGCAATAGTAGGAGGTCGTGTTCGTTGGATGTTAGTAGGTTCAGCACCAATGGATCCATATATCTTAGATTTTCTTCGTTGTACATTATCATGTGAAATAGTAGAAGGATATGGTCAAACTGAAGATTGTGCCGGAATGTTACTAACAAATGTAAAAGATAGTGTATCACTTCATTTAGGTGGACCAGGATATTCAAATGAAATTAAATTAATAGATTGTCCTGATCTTGATTACAAAAGTACTGATATTGATCCTGAAACTGGATTAAGTAGACCAAGAGGAGAAATTTGTGTAAGAGGACCAGTTTTATTTAAAGGATATTTAAATGATGTTGAAAATACTAAAAAAGCTATTGATGATGATGGATGGTTACATACTGGTGATGTTGGGATGATTTTAACTGATCATGGTAATGCTATTAGAATTATTGATAGAGTTAAAAATATTTTTAAGTTACAACAAGGTGAATATGTTGCTCCTGAGAAATTAGAAAATGTTCTTGTTAAATGTAAATATGTTGAACAAATTTTTATTTATGGAGATTCATTTAAAAATTATTTAGTTGCTGTTGTTGTTCCTAGAAGAAATGAAATTATTGAATTTTTGAAAAGTAAAAAAATTGATGCTAATAAAGATAATTATAAAGATTTTTTTAATAATGAAGATTTGAAAAAGGAAATTTTAAATGATATGGAACAATTAGGAAGAAAAAATGATTTTAAAGGATTTGAAGTTGTTAAAAAAATTTATTTAAGTCCTGAAGAATTTACTATTGAAAATGATATTGTTACTCCTACTTTAAAAATTAAAAGACATATTGCAAAAAATAAATTTTTAGAACAAATTAATCAAATGTATGAAAGTAAATAAAAATCTTTTATTTTAGGAATAATATAGAGAAGTAATAACTAATTTTTTTAATTAGTTAATTTAATTTATTAATTATGTAAAATTGATATTTATAAAATAAATTGTTTTAAAATTTTTTTTTTAAATTCTGTTTTTTTCAATAAAGATTAAACAATTACATCATTTTTTATATTAAAAATTGAAACATAATCTTAATTATTATTTTAAGTTTTTTTTCATAATAAATAAAAATCATTTCTTAAAAAAAATATTTATTATTAAATATAATATTATTTTTACCTTCTTTAACCTTTTTAATAAAAAAAAACGAAAACAAAAAAAAAAAATAAATTAACTATATATTTAAATTAAAAGAAAACATTAAAACATTTCAAAAATATATTAAAAACCAAATTATAATTTAAATCAATATAATAAATAAATTTTAAAAACAAAAAAATTGATTAAAATTAAATAAAAAAAAGCCAAAAAAATTTTTTTTAATAAAAAATAACAAAAAAAAAAAAAAAAAACCAAAATTAAAAAAAAAACTTTTACTTAAGATCAAGCATATTACATTGTTTATAAAAATCAACACCAGCTTTCCAAATTTTTTCCAATAACCCAATAATTTTCAAAATATATTCCTTACCTTGATTAGTATTAGCATCAACATCAAAGCACAATTTAACAACATCTTCCTTAGATCCTCTACAAGAAAAAGTTAAAGCAGCACCAACAGCTTGTCTAACAAGCCAAGGATGTCTCGGAGCTAAAACTTCATCATATGAACTTCCTAAAATTTTTTTAACAGAAGTTTCATTTTTATCTAAAATTTTAGTAAAAACTCTAATTAAATATTCCATAAACCATAATAATCTTAAAAAAGTTCTACAAGCTGAAATATATTTTTTATATTCTCCTTTTTTATGACCTAAACTACTATTATTATCTCCATTTAATTTATAAATGTCTAATTCAATTTCTTTTCCTAATAATTGTTGTATATTAGTTACATTTGGATATTCTTTAAATTTTTCTCTCATTTGACCTACTTTTGTTGTTATGTCTGAAAAACCCATACTTAATGCACTTGAAATGTTATAAAATATTTTTGTTAAGTCATATATTGGAGATAAAGTGTAATATGGATTTAAGTGTTCTAAGTCTTGAGATGCTATTATTAATTTTTCTTCTACATTTTTTATGTTATATGGGACTTTTTGATCAAAATTCTTGTCATCTGCTAATAAGGCTTTCCAGTTTTTATCCATATTTTTTTATTATTATTCAAAGACGTTTTATATATTTTTTTTATTTGAATTTTTTTTTGATGGTATTTTTTATTTTTTTTTTTTTATTATATAATTGTTTTTGTTTAAGATTTAGAATTTAATTATTAATTAATAAAAAAAATATTTTTGTAATAATTAATAGATTTAAATTAATAAAATAAATTTCAATTAAATAATAAATGTAATAAAATATAAATGATAATTTTAAAATAATCAAGACAATTAAGATAGTTATAACAAATATATTACATTTAAATATTATGACAAAAAATAATTATATGGATTAATAAAAAATAAAGGAGAGTTTTTAAAACAATTCATTGAAAACAACATTATTTTTTAATTATTATAAACAAAATAATTCTAAAATAATATAGAATATTATAAATTAAAGAAATTCGTTAATAATTTGTATGAAAATGAATAAAATGAAAGATTAAAATGATTTATTTTATTTTTAAGATAAAACCAATTATTTTAAAATAAATCTTAAGTTGAAAAAAGCCAAATTGATAAATAGAATTTAATTGTTTATAATTCTCCATAATATTAATATAGTATGAAATATGAATAAAATTACATTTAATTAGAATTAAAAAATTCTATCAAAATATCTAAATATTGCTTAGAATATATTTTATTTTTCTATTGCACTAAAAAAAATATATTAAAAAGTTTTTTAATATTTTTGATTTTTATTATATAATTTTATAAATTTGAATATTTAAATATTTATTTTTAAAACTAAGATAAACCTACTAATTCAACTTTATAATATTTGGGTTTTCCTAATTCAAATGAAGTATTAATAGTAAACATATAAGATAAAAATGCAAATAAAAACTTTAAAACATAGATTAAAATAAAAAACCATTTGTCCCAAATCTTAAATAGAAAATCTGGTTCTTGTTTTTTGGATTTATGATATAAATATAAAAAGATTTTTTCGCCTGCAAATATAATAATATAAAATAAAGTTGAAAAGAAAGTTAACATAAATTTACGACACATTCTTTTTAATAAACCTCTTTTAAAATCAAAAGTTTCTGCAAAAATTGATAATAAAATAAAGAACATTATTATTTGAATGGCAAATTGTATTAATGATAATCCAATACATAAACCAGCACCATTATTTTTACATGTTGCTGAATATTGTTTTTTTGTTTGTTTATGACCAAATGTTAAAAATTGTGTAAATGAATTCATTACTATATCTATACACATTAAGAGACATAATGCAATAACTTTATAATAATATAATTTTGGATCAAAATATCTTTTGTTATTATTCATTTTTTTTTTTAATTTTTTAATTTATGAAATTTAACAATTTTATTTTAATTTTTTTTAAATTATAAATTGAGTTTTTCACTTATCTTATAAATAAATTGTTAAAAAAAAGTAAGGTTTATAAGAATTAATTTCGATTATTAATTTAATTTTTAGAGAATAAAAAGTAAAACATTGAATAAGAGATTAAGAGAAAAAATAAAGAATAAAAAATAAAAAAAAAAATAAAAATTGATTTTTGGGTAATTTAAATTTTTATTTTAATTGAATTTTAACTTTTAATTATTTTATTTCCAGTTCATTTTTCCTATAGATAAAATGAAATTTACAACTTCTTTTTACTTGAAAATAATATATATTATTTTTATCAAACAAATAATAATTTTTGATTCTAAAAAAGACTTTTGTTGAATTCACTTTTATATAAAATTAATTTATCAAAAAATATTTTTAAATAATAATATATTAAAAGATATAATACACCATTTTCATTTTACTTTAATTTGATAAAATAAATTAATTAATTAATATTAAAATACTTATATTTCATAAAATATGAAACAAAGTTATTATTTAGAACGAATATAAAAAAACATTATATTGAAAAAAAAAAAATAACAATCTTTTAAATGATTTATTTTAATTGGAAAACAGCAAACAAAGGAAAATGATCACTAGCATAAATACCACTATTATCTAATTTTAAATCATCACTGGGCATACTAGCATAAATAGGTTTAATATTAGTAAAATTACCATTCATAAAAAACATATGATCAATATGATATTGTTCCCATTGAGAAAATTTACCTCCTGAATGAGTATAAGAAATAGGCATTAATAATTTTCTTAGAAAATAATTATTAACTAAAGTACCTAAATACCAATGAAAAGAACCAAAATATTGTTCTCCTAAAGTACAAAAATTACTATTTAATAAACAAGTATTCCACATATCAATATAATTTTTATTAATAACTACATCATAAGTATATTGATATGGAAATTCATTAAAATCTCCCATTAAAAAAATAGGAATTTTTTCATTATTAATATATGATATTTTTTCTAAATAATTTAATATTAATTTCATTCCTTCAACTCTTGCAATTCTTCCTTTATGATCTAAATGTACATTTGATATTATAATTTTATCATTTGTTTTTATATTAATTAATATTATTATATTTGCAGAACGAGGAAACCAAGAATCCCAACCTAATGCATCTTTTCTTTCTTCTGGATTTAACCAAATTGTATGTTGATGATATAATTTAAATTTATTTTTTTTAAAAAAAATTGAATTTCTTTGTCTTTCATTTGGTAAATCATTATCATCTACTCCAATTTGAATATAATCTTTTAAACTATATTTAAGATATTCAACTTGATCTTTTGAGTCTTCTTGAATTGATAAAATATCTGGTTCTTTTAATAATATATTATTTAGTAATTTTTCTTTTCTATAACGCCAACTTTGTTTTCCATTATCTAATAATTCAAATCTTATATTATATGACATTATCGTTAAAATGTCTTTTTTTTGTTTTTCTGATAAATTTGATATAAATTGTGGATATGGTGTTCCTTGATAATTATGAATTTTTTTATCAAAAACTGAAATTGATGCAAATATTAGGATAAAAAAAGAGAGGTTTAAAAAAAGTACTTTTACCATATATATCTCTAAACTTATTTTTATTATTTATAAATAAATAAAACACTTATAACTATAAAAATAAAACTAATTGATTACGTAAAAAACAAATAAAATTAAATAACAAAAAATATATAAAATGGAAAATTTTCAAAAAAATATTATTTTTTTTCTTTGTTTATTATATTTTATTTTTGAGTTTTTTTCATTTTGAATAAAATTTATTTTTTGAATTTTTTAAAAGAAGTAATATTCTTTTTTATTGTTATTGTATTTAATTTTCTTATAATAATGGAAATTAATAAAGTAAATATATTTGAAAAATGATAAAACAATGAAATAATTTCTTTTTTATAATAATATATATAATATATTTATAATAAATTTGAATCAACAACCAAAATTTAGTTTTTTTGATAAATATTTACTCATAAAATTTATAAATTATGTTACTTCTAAAATAGGAAACTCTTAATAAGATTATGAGAGTAATATTTGAAATAAGCATGTCCAAAATAAATATTTTTTAATATATATTTTTTCTTTATGAAAATAAAGTAAAAAATAATGTTAAATAAAAATAAGGCATATTAGAATATATTTTTGAAACATATAAAAAAAATTAACTAAAAAATAAAAGATAAAATTATATTAGATTTATTGAGATAAATAATTAAATTGTTGATGTATTAAATTTATCGAAATTTGTTGATTTTTTTGATTACTTTCAAAATTATTCGTTTGTCAATATATATTTTATATTTTTTAATTATTAGATTATTAAATTTGAAATTAATTTCCAACTTTATTTATCATCTTAATGAGCAATTAATTGATTTTTTATAAAATTTAATGTTAAATAAATAGATATTAGTCCAATTCATTTATTAAAAAAAATTGATATTTAAAGATTATTGAAAAAAAAGACATGAATTAAATTCATCATTTAATTTTTAAATATCTTATTTAATTAAATATTCATGAAAATATTATAAAATACTAATTAAAAAAAATATTTTGAAATATTAAAATATAAAATTTTAAAAGTATTTTATTTCATTTAATTTAAAAAAAAAATTTTTTAAAATAAATATATTAAATAAGAAAAAAAAACAAAAATAATATCTATAAATAAAATATGGAAGAAGAATTATATCCTAGAGATGATAGTGACGAAGCCCAATTAATTCCTTTTACTAAAGAATATATGGAAAGTAATAAAATAAAAAAAGTCTCATTAATAATAGATTCTTTAAAATCAAAAAATGAATTAATAAGATTATTTTGTTCAAAAAAATTAACAGAAATAGGAGAAATTTTAGGGGCAAAAAGAATAGAAGATGAATTAATTCCATTTATAACTGATTTAATATTAAATTATGAAGAAAATGAAGAAATATTATGTGAATTTTCAAATCAATTATTAAATTTACTTTTAATATTAAGAAAACAAAACATTTTTTCAAGTATAGGTTTACGTTCATTAGAAATATTAAGTGGAAATGATGATGAAAATGTAAGACAAACAAGTGTTCAAAATTTAAGTAAATTAATAGATTCACTTGATGAAGAATTAATAACAACAGAAATATTTCCATTAATGAAAAGATTAATAGAAAATGATTTAAAAACAAAAATGAGTTGTTGTTATTTATTTCCAATAGTCTATCCAAAATTAAAAAATGAAGAAATTAAAAAAGAAATTCTTCTTGCATTTTATGAAATATCACATGATGAGTCACCGAGTGTGAGAAGAGCCTCTGCAGATAATATTAAAAATTTTTGTAAAGTAAATGAACCAAAAATAATTGAACAATTAGTAAATTTATATAATGAGTTTATTAAAGATTCAGTTGATATTGTTAAAATTTATACAATTAATTCAACTAAAGAATTACTTGAATATTTACCTAATGAACAAAAAGAAATTTTAATTTTAAATTTAACTCAAATTATGAGTAGTGAAAAAAGTTGGAGAGTTAAATATGCAACTGCTGAATGTATTGCTAAAATATGTTCTAATTTTTCAAAAGCTTTTAATGAAATGAAATTTGTTCCTCTTTTAATGTTATTTTTAAAAGATAATGAACCTGAAGTTAAATGTAGTGTTTTAACTAATTTTCATATTTTTTTTGAGAATTTTTCACTTGATGTATTTAAAAGTAATTTTTTACCTATTTTTAATGATTTATCAAATGATATTAATTTACATGTTAGAAGTGTTTTTGCATCTACTTTATTAAAATGTATTAAATTTTTTAAAACTGATGAAAAATTTTTAACTGAATCAATTATTCCTTTATTAACAAAATTATTAAAAGATGAAGTATATGAAGTACAATATTCTGCAGTTGAAAATATAGATCAATTAATTTTATTAAGTTCTTTAAATAATGATATAATGGAAAATTTTATATTACCAATTATTCAAGAAGGAATGAAAAATCCAAAATGGAGATTTAGATTATTTATTGCAGAAAATTTATTAAAAGTTATTTCTCAAATACCAAAAGAAAAAATTAAAAAAGATTTTTTAAGTATTATTATACTTCTTTTTGTTGATCATGCTGAAGAAATAAGAAAAACTTCATGGAAAATTATTGAAGAAATTATTAAAAAAGTTGATCCTAATTTTTTAAATGATGAAATATGGCCTATTCAAAAAGATAAATTATCTTCAAAAAATTATATTTTAAGAATTGCTTCAATGAATTCTATTAATTATTTAAAAGAATATTATGAAAAAGATTTTTTGAAAAATACTGTTTTACCAGAAATAAAATTAACTGGAAAAAAAGATAAAATTCCTAATGTTAAATTTTGTTCTTGTAATTTATATAAAAATATTGCACAATATTTAAATAATAAAGATGTTATTAATGATTGTAAACTGTATTTAAAAGAATTTGAAAATGATAAAGATCCTGATGTTGTTTTCTTTAGTAAAAAAGCTTATGAAGAATTACAAAATATTTAATTTTAATTTTATTTTTTTTTAAAATTAATATTTCGATTTATTTAAATTTTACTTGATTTATTTCTTTTTTATGAATTTGAATAAAATTTAATCAAATTTAAATTTTAAAAAAATAATTTTTTTTAAAGTTTAATAGGAAATGATTTTTTTAAATCTCAAATTATATATGAAAGATTATAAATTTAAGAATAATTATTTAAAGAATAAGATATTATTTAAATAAAAATTAATTAATTAAATTTATAATCATTTTTTCCTAATTTTTATATGAAAAATTTTGAAATTGGGGATTGGGGATTGGGGATTGGGGATTGGGGATTGGG
>JAJMZS010000626.1:0-19161 GCA_023807205.1 Isotricha prostoma | reverse complement strand
GATTATAAATATATTGATAATGATATAATTGAATATTTATTAAAATTAAAAATAAAATTAAAAGATTTATTAGATTTCATATTAAAAAAAGCCAAAGTTGGTAATATATCTGCATCAGATTTATTAGAAACAAAAAATGAAATTAAAAGTGAAAAAAGTGAAAAAAATGAAAATGAAAAAGATATAATAAAAATAAATGAAAATAATAAATTTTCCTTACCAGAAATAAATAAAACAACACAACCTTCAACAAAAAAAATTTCAGTAACAAAAAAAAGACCTCAAAGTGCAAAAAGAATTACAATACCAAAACCATTTAATTTATCAGAAAATAAACCAATAAAATTACAAGAACCAAATTTACAATTAAATACAAATTTCATTTCTAAACCAGTTCCAATAGAAAAATATAAAAAAACTTCATTAAAAGAATTAGAAGAAAAAAGAAAAAAAAATTTAGAAGATAATAAAAACAAAAAACCAAATTTTAAACCTTTTAATTTTAAAAGTGATAAAAAAAGTAATATTGATAAAATAAAAGAAGAAGTAGAAAAAGAATTACAAAGTAAATTAAAATTTAATCAAAAATATTATAATCCTCCAAAAGATTATTCAAAAATTCCAGCTGATGTAAAATATAATGAAACTGCAATAATAAAAGAAGAATATTTATTAGAAAAAAAGAAAAAAGAAGAAGAAGCAGCTTTAAATAAAATTTTAATAGAAAAAAAAGATAGTAAAGAATATGAAAGATGGATTGCAGAAATGAAATTAAAAGATGATTTAATAAAAATGGAAGAAGTACAAAAAAGAAAAATTGAATTAGATTTAAATAGAGAAATATCTCAAAATTATTTTATAAGAAGAACAAAAATAAATCAATTAAAAGCTTTAGAACATAAACAACAAGAAATAATAAATGAAAAAAATAGAAATGAAGAAAGAAAAAAAGAAATAGAAGAAAAGAAAATAATAGCAAAAGAAATTTATAAAGGTTATGAAAATGTAATAAAAGTAAAAAATAAATTAATAGAAAATAATAAAGAAATATATAAAAATAGAAAAGAAGAATTTAATTATTTAAATTTATTAGCAAAAGAAGAAAAAAAAATAGAATTAGAAAAAAGAGATGAAATAATAAGACAAATAAGAGAATTAGAAAAAATTCCTCTTCAAAGAAATACTGGTTTTGATCCTACTGAAACTCCTGGTTATGGTTTATTAGATGAAATGTCTTTAGTTGAATTAAAAGAAAGATTAGAAATTCAAAAAAAAATGAATAATGAATTATTAATTGCAAAAAGAGAAGAAAATAAATTATTAATTAAAGAAAAAAATGATAATTTAATTGAAAAAGCTAATAGAATTGCTTTAAATAGAGATCAATTAAGAAATAAAAAAGAAATTGAAAAAAAAATAAGAAAAGATAATTTAAAAGAAAAAGAAAATTTAATACAAAAAATAAGAGAAAAAAGTTTAAATGAAGTAAAAGAAAAAATAGAAAATAAAAAAAATAAATTAAAAAAAGAAGATGAAATATTTGATAAAAAAATAAGAGAAATTAAATTACAAAGACAATTTCTTCAACAAGGAAGTGCAGTTGTTGAAGAAAGACAATATAAAATGTTTGAAGATGGTTTAGAAAGAAAAATTAATGATAGACAAAATCAATTATTAATTGATCAAGAAAAAAAAGAAGTTGTTCAATGGAAAAATTTAAAACAAAGATATCAAAGTGCAAGAATTGATGTAAGAAAACAAAGAGAAAAATTATTAAATTATCAAAATGAATATTTAAATAATAAAAATTTAAATGATTTAGTTTTAAATGAAGATAATATTTTCATTAAAGCAATTCATGATAAAGAAATTGCTATGAGAAATTATTTTAAAGAAGATATTAAAGAAAGAAATAAATTTTCTAATAATATTAAAAATAATACTTTTAAAAAAAAAAGAGTACAAAGTGCAAGAAATAAAATTGTTAAAAAAAATCAAGATTTTAATAATTTAGATAATGAAAAATTAAATCAAAATGCTTCTGAGAAAAAAATTATTGTTAATGAAAATATTAGTGATAATGAAGAAAATCCTATTTTAAATAAATTAGAAAATGAAAATGTTAATAATGAAAAAAATAAAGAAGCAATTCCTGAATAAAAAAAATTTGTTTTTTTACAAAATAAAATAAAAATTAATTTTTTATTTTATTTTTTTTAATATTATAAAATAATTCATAACAAAAATAAAACTTTTATTAATTATTAAAAAAAAAATGAAAAAAAAAATCTCCATTTTAATAAAAAAAAAAGAAAAGAAAATAAAAAAAATAAAAAAAAAATCATAAAAATAATACAAAAAAATAAAAAATTTACAACAATCTTTTATAAAAATTTAAAATAATAACTTTTTAAAAATGGGAATATGTACAATAAAAAATGAAAAAAAAACAATAAACTCATCAATACCTCCAAAGAAAAAAAAGAGTAAAATAACATTTAGAGAGACTTCTGACAATTTATTTGAATCAACAACACAATCAACACCAAATTCACAAGAAATAAATATTCAATCACACAATTCAACACCAAAAAATAAAATGTTAGTAAGTATAGATTCGAATATTTTAATAAATCATAATAATAGAGATCCAAATATAGTATATTCAAAAGAGAAAGTATTAGGAAATGGTTCTTATGGAATTGTATATTTAGTAAAAAATAAACAATTAAATAAATATTTCGCAATGAAAACAATAAAAAAAAAAGATAAAAATAAAAAATTAGAAAATACATCTTTAAACAATGAAATAAAAATATTAAAATCATTAGATCATCCAAATATATTAAAAATAACAGATTTTTACGAAACAAACACAGAATATAATATAATAACAGAATTTTGTAAAGAAGGAGAATTATATAAAGAAATAAAATCAAAATCACCTTTTTCAGAAGGATTAAGTGCATATTACATTAGAGAAATATTAAAAGCAGTTTGTTATTGTCATTCAAATAATATTATTCATAGAGATTTAAAACCAGAAAATATTATGATATTTAAAAAGAGAAATAATGGTTGTAATATAATAAAAATAATTGATTTTGGTACAGCAACAGTTTTCTCAGAAGAAAAAAGAGAAAATATGATAACTGGAACTGTACAGTATATTGCACCTGAGGTTATTTCTCAAAATTATAATGAAAAAAGTGATTTATGGTCTTGTGGTGTTATTTTATATAATATGCTTACTGGGAAATATCCTTTTGGTGGTGATTCACAAGAAGAAATTTCATATAAAATTACAAGAGGAAAATTTGATATTATTTCTCATCCTTGGAATATTATTTCAAAGGAAGCTAAAAATTTAGTTTGTAATTTATTAATTGTTGATCCAAATAAAAGATTAAGTGCTAAACAAGCTTTAAAACATCCTTGGTTTAATATTGAGAAAGTTAAAAAATTTTTAAAAATGAATGAATTAAGTGAAAATAAAGTTATTAAATTAATACATAATTTAATTAATTATCGTTCTGATAATATTTTAAAATCTGCTGTAATTGCTTATTTAGTTCATAATAATAGTCAATTAAAAGATTATTATGATGCTATTAAATTATTTAATCAAATTGATGAAGATGGTGATGGTAAAATTTCAAAAGAAGAATTATTAAATGGATTACAATATTATTTAGAAAGTGAAGGTGAAAAATTACAAAATGATATTGATTTAATTTTTAATAATATTGATACTAATCATAATAATTTTATTGAATATGAAGAATTTATTGTTGCTGCAATTGATAAAGAAAATTTACTTTCTAAAAATTGTATTCAATTTGCTTTTAATTATTTTGATAGAGGCTGTACTGGAGAAATTAGTTTAAATGAAATTAAAAAATTGTTTTATTGTAATGAACAAAATAAAAAAGATTATCGAGCAAGAGAACAATTAGAAGAATGTTTTAAAGAAGTTGATGTTGATAATGATGGACATTTATCTTTTGATGAATTTTATAATATGATGAAGTCTATTTTAATTTTTTAATTGTTTAAGTTTCATTTTTTATATACTCAATTGTAAATTCAACATTATTCATTGATTTATTAAAATAGTAGTTTTGTTTATATTGTTTAACGTGTAATCATATTTTATAATTAATTATAATAAATAATACTAATTATAAAATGATGTTTAGAAGATAAAAAAATCTTTGTTTTAAATTTTTTTACAAAAATAATAAAAAATAATTATATAATATAAATTATGAAATAAATTTTTTTCTTATTCAAAAAAAATGAAAATTTTTTCTCTTAATAAGATAATAAAAAAAAATAAATAATATAGATAATAAATAAAAATTTTTTACTTAATGAGTTCAGTATATTCATCTTGTTTAAACAAAAAAAATCTTAAATTAAAAAATATAATCTTTATGTCACCTTTATCAAGAACAAAATTAAATATTCCAAATATAATTACAGATACTAAAAGATTATTTACAACAAATAGAAATAATAAAATTGATTCAATAAATTTATCTCATTATAACAATAAATCTAATGACATTTTAAATAAAATTTATAGAAGTTATTCTACAAATCGAAATCTTCAATCTAATAATTCAAATAGTAAAAAAAATAATAATAGTAGAAAAAGTTCTATTAAAAAAATTTCTACTTCTGTTAATTCATCACTTAAAATTTCTTCTTTTTCAAAATTTTCTTCTAGTTTGAATAAAATCAACAAAATTCCAAATCAAAAAAAAAATTCTTTTAAATTTCCAATTAATCAGTTTTTATCAAGAAAAAAAAATTATTCTGATGATAAAAAAATAAGAAAAAGAAATTTTAATGAAATGAAAACATCAAGTAATAGTTCTTTTTCTTCTAATATTTTTAATCAAAAATTTTCTAATAGTTCAAATAAACATAATAAATATAAACCAAAATTATATAAAAGAAATAAAACATTTTTTACTTCAAATAATAGTTTATCTTCAGAAAATTTTTCTGCAATTTCATCAACAAGTGTAAATAATATTAAAATTTATTATAATGGATTTCTTCAAAAGAAAAAAAATAATAATAATAATTATAATAATAATAAAAAGAATAAAGTTGAAAAATCTATTCAATCACAAAGTAATGTTATATCAACTTCTCAAAGTACTTTAACAAAGAAAAAAACAAAATCTTTAAATACAAATACTAATTTAAGTAATGAAAATGATGTTATTATTATTAAAAATATTGATACTCCTGAAGAATTACATTTTCTTTATATTAATATTTTACAAAATGGAAAAAATATTGAAGGTAAATTTGAAGTATCTTCTTCTATAAATAACTAAAAATATAAATATACCTAAAAATAAATTTTAAAAATCAATTTTTTTTATATAAATAAATATTTTATTTACATTATTCTTAAAAAAAAATTAAAATCAAATTATTATATTTAAATACATTTAATCCAAATATTTTATATAATAAAAATGTCATCTCCAATGCCAAATTCATTTATACATAATGATGAAATGTCTTCACCTGGAATAGACAAACCAGAATTATCATCATCAATAAAAGATATATTAAATGACCCAAATGTATTAAATAATATAAATATAGGAAATAAAGAAAAATATTTTAGATGTCCTGAATGTTTATTCATTCCTCAATTATATTTATCATATTTATCAAACGAAGAAAATAAACATATTGATGTTAATTTAAAAATAAAATGTGAAAAAAAACATGATAAAAATATTACAGAGATTCCTATTAAAGAATTTGTAAGTATAAATGGTCCTTTATTTAATATTTTTGAAACAAATTGTCATGGTTGTAATGGTAATTATAAAACTTTAAATATTGAAAAAGATTCATTTCTTTATTGTTATCAATGTGAATATTTTTTTTGTCCTATGTGTCATGATAAACATAAAAAAGAACATAAACAATTTTGCAAAGTAAATAAATTTGATTATATATGTGATAAACATTTAGAAAATTTTACTCATTTTTGCCCAGTTTGTTTTAAGAATATGTGTAATAAATGTAAAGAAGAAGATAATGGACATTTGGATAAAATTAAATCAATTAATTTAATTGATATTAAAAAATATGAAAATAAATTGACAACAGCAAAAAATTATAAAGAAACAATTTGTGATATTATAAAACAATATATTGATAAAATTGAGTCATTAAAAAAAAATTTAATAATTAATTTTGAGAATTTTAAAACTTTAAATAATTATGAAATTGATATTTGTGAAAAATTAATTGATTTTGCAAGAAATAAAGGAAATAAAAAAGATAATTTAAATTATTTCATAAATCAAAATATACAAACAATTTTAAATTTTAATCATTTAAATATAAATCAATTATCTGATAATGTAATAAGTGAAACAAATATAGAAAATATATTATTTTATATGAATACATTTTTAAGTAACAGTAATAATTTCATATTAAAAAATTCATATGAAAATTTATCTTTAGATAACGCTAAATTTGAATATGAAAATAAAGACTATAAATATTATATTTTAAATGGAATTCTTTTATATGATGGAAGAATTGCACTTGGATTAACAAATAGTAATATTAATATTTATAATAATAAATTAAAAAAAGATTTTTCAATTCTATTACCAGAAAATGAAAATTCATTATCTTTATATCAATTATCAAATGGAGAAATTTTAGTAGGAACAAATTTTGGAAATATTATATCATATTTTATAAGAAATAATGAATATATTCAACATATTAAATTAAATATAACAGAATTAAGAATTTTTAAAATAATAAATCATCCTCATTCAAAAAAAATAATAATTGCGGTAGAAGATGGAGAAATTAAAGTATTAAATACTGAAGGATCTAATTATTTTATCGAAGAAGAATTTACTTTTGATTCTCATCATCCAATAATAAATGTAATATTAAATAATAATAAATTAATAACATTATCAAGACAAGAACAAGAAATAAGAATTTGGGAATATCAAAATGATACAAAAAAATTTAAATGTATTCAAAATAGTATTAAAGTTCCTAATTCAGATTGGTATGAAAATGTATGTAATGTTGATGATAATAGAATTATTGTTGTTGGAAATTCTCAAGCTAATTTAATTAATATTAAAGATTTTCAAATTGTTAATTCATTAAAATTAAATGGTGAATTTATTAGTATCTGCAAAATAGATTATAATCTTTTTTTAATTGGAGGAATTCAAAAAATAAATCAAATTACTATTAATGATGATAATAAATTAAGTTTAGATAATAATAATAAAGAAATAAGTGACATTGAAGGTGATATGATTACTAAAATTTTTGATGCTGGAAATATGGGAATTATTATTACTACTAGTAGAGGAATTATTAAAAGTTTAAAATTTTAAATTATTGATTTTAAATTTTTTTTTTTTTAAACATATAAAAGAATTATTTAATTATTTTTTTATATGTTATTACAATAAAAAACTACTTAATTTTTCATTAAAATAAATAATATTTTTTACCCAATTTCTGTTTCAGCTAATTTTGATTTTATATTATAATCAATAATAGGAATTAACACTTCAATACTTAATAATTTTTTTATATTATTATAAAATACAAATAAAAGATTATATCTTTTTGAACATTTTAAAACAAAAAAAGGAAATATATATTCATATAAATCAAATTTTGATTTTTGTGTTTTTTTTGTTTCATTAAAAAAAGATAAAGTTAATACCTTTTTATCAATTCCAGTATAATTATTAACATAAATCATATGTTTATTAGGATTAATAGAATTTAAAATATTTTTATTACTTTTATCAAGATTTATACTATCATTATGAGTAAATTTCTTTAGAATTTTTTTTTTTCTAAAATTTCCATTTTTAACAAATTGATTATTAACAACACTATTCATAATATCACAAATAAAAGCTTTTTTAGAAAGATAAACAGAAACATATTGAAATATTTTTAAAATAATATCTAAAAATCCTCCAATATTACCTAAAACATCTTGTATAGTAACATATTTTCTAACATAATGTTTTTCTCTACAATAAAAAGTAATAAAGACTTCAATTAAAGAAGGATTATTTTTAGTATAATCAACATTAACTTTTTTATCAATAATATCAGGATAAATTATTTCAAATTCAAAAAAATTATGATATTTCTTTTTACTAATAAATAATCCTCTATCAGTTTCATAAATTGAAGGTGAAAAATAATAAAAATATCTTCTTAAATAATCAAAAGAAAGTGAAAAACCATCACTTCTATAAATTTCAATAATTGGATTTGATACATTAAAATGATCAACAGAATAAGAAAGATAAATTAAATTTAAATAAGTATTTTCAGCATATTTTATTATTTCTTCTTCACTTTTACATATTATCTCACTTCCATTTTGACATTTATTTAAAAAAATTTGTAAAAAACTAAAACCAATTGCACTATCTCCGAAACGACCACTTATTTTTAAGTTTTGTCCTTGTTTTACACACATAAAATTTTTAATATTATATCCTTCTTTAATTATTTTTTCATTAATTTCATTATTTTTACATTCTTCTAATTCAATTTCAGTAAATGTAGTTTTTATTATATGTTCATTATTATCTATAAATGGTGTATTTTCTTGACGTATTATTTTTAAATTTACTAATGTTGGATCTAAATATTTTGTTGTTCCATTTAAATCTGAAAAAGAAAGTAAAATTGGAACATTTGAAAAATCAATTGATGCTTCACCTCCAATTTGAAGTGTATTTGTTGTTAATGTAAATGAAGTTTTATCAAATAATTCTAAAGTATATATTAATGATACTGATATTACTATAATAAATGATATTATACTTAATATTAATCCTATAATTGTATGAAAAATGTCTTCTTTTTTATATAAAAGTTGGAAATCTACTCCATATATATTTAATGTTTTCAAAACTTTTTTTAACATTATTTTTTTATATGTAAATATAATATAATATATTAATTTAGGATTTAAATTATTCTATTTCTCAATCAAAAATGAATAAATAAAATAATTAAAAAAAAATATAAAAAAATTAAACCTTTTTCTAAAATAAAAAAAAAAAAATTAAAATTAAATAAAAAAAAAAGAATTAAAAAACATTTTTTTTATCAAAAAAAAAAAAAATCAAAATTAAAAAAAATGTCACAATCCTTATTACATCCAACAGAATTAAAAGAAATTCCAGAAGTAATCGAAACAGAAAATGCAATTTTAATCCCAAAAGCATCTTCAGGAGAAGGAATGATACACGAAGAGAAATTAGATGAACAAAGTGGATACAGTCACGTATATATCACATCAGTATATCATGATGATGTAAAAGAATTAAAACAAAAATTAAAAAGTCAATTTTACAAAATATCAAATAGTGAATTAACAGAAGAAGAATATATGAAAAAAAATGATCCTAATTTTGAAAATGAAATAAGTGAAATTAACTTAGAAGAAAAAGAAGATCCAGAAAATGAATTAAATGAAAAAGAATCAAAAAATGAAAAAAAAGATTTATTTTATTACGCATTAAGTGTCGCATTATTATCAGCAACAATTCAAATATCATTTATAATAACAATAATAAAAGAATATTTTAATGAACCACATTTTATTACAGATGATCCTGAATTAATAACAATAAGACTTTTAGCTTTTTTAACTATAACTTTAAAATTATGGATTGAATTAGGAAATGGAAGAAAAATTGTTAATCATGGAATTTATCAAAGTTTTTTATATAGAAGTAATAATAAAAGAATTTTAAGTATTTTTATGGGAATGGTTCAAATTTTTACTACTTTATCTACTTATTTTTGTTCTAGTGAATTAATTGTTCAAACTGAAAGTGTTATTGATTGTGTTAAAGATTTTTCTGCTTTAATTGTTTTAACTGAAATTGATAATTGGATTGGAGATTATTTTTTAACTACTTCTAAACAAATGCAAGTTTATAGTAGAGATTATGTTTGTCAAATTTATGTTTTGAGAAAAAAAGATTATTATAGATATAATTTAAGTGATTTTTGTATTGATTTTTGTGTTGTTGGGACTTTTATTTTTTCTATTGTTCCTATTTATCAAAGTATTATTTTTTATGGAAGTTTTGTTAAAAAAAAATAAAAGTTTAAAATATGGAAAATATAATGTTTTTTTTATTTAAATATTTGAAGAAGTTTAAAAATGGAATTTAATTTTTAATTTTTATTATTTTTTTTTTGGTTTTTTTTTACTTTTTTTTAAGATATTTAATATTTTAATTTTTTTAATTATATAAAAAGTAAATTATTTATTTTTTTTTTTTTCTTTAAATGGAAAACTATGTATTATTAAATTTCAAAGATGAAGGAGATAAAATAAATTTAAATATAGATTCCTTTAAATTATACCTTAATTCAGTCGGAGGTCATTCACTTTTTATAGAAATATCAAAAAAAAACTTGATAAAGAGTTCAAATCAAAGTGAAATAAATTTTTATTGTTTTATTAAACAAAATAAAGAAAATTTTCGTCAAGAAACAATTCCTCATTTTAAAGGAGTAATAAGACAAAATACAAAAAATTTCTATTTAATAGTAAATTATGTAAATCAATGTAAAACTTTTTTTCGTAATTATTTAAAAGAAAATAATATCAAATCAAATGATATTGAT
Organism: Isotricha prostoma; assembly: GCA_023807205.1. Taxonomy (NCBI): domain Eukaryota; phylum Ciliophora; class Litostomatea; order Vestibuliferida; family Isotrichidae; genus Isotricha; species Isotricha prostoma. The sequence continues at coordinate 8,451 of JAJMZS010000626.1, read as the reverse complement.
TTAGAAAAAGATCCAAAATTTAATGAAATTTTTAAATCTTTTTTAAATGAAAAAGACACTTTTTTATTAAAAGATTTAAATCCTTCATTTAAAGAATTAAAAGAAAAATTAAAAACATTTTCAAAAGATAAATTAAATTGGATTTTATTTTCTTTTGTAAAATGGAGGGAAAATTTTTTAAAAAACGAATTTATAATATTAGAAAATTTAACATATGATATGGAAGATCCTGCAATTTTAGATATAAAATTAGGTTCAGCAAAAAAAATTTCAAAAGAAAATCATAAAGTTAAAATTTATAAAGGAGCTTGTAATGAAATTGGTTGTAGAATAATGGGAATTCAAAAAGGAGAAATTTTTAAAAATAGATATTTTACTAGAAATTTTACAGTTGAAGAATTTAAAAATTCAATTTTTGAATTTTTTATTAATAGAAAAGAATTTGTTGAAAAAACTTTTAATGAAATACAATTTTTAATTAAAGAAGTTGAAAAATTTAAAATGGAATTTAAATATTCTTCTTTACTTATTGCTTATGATGATAAAAATTTACAAAATGTAAATAATTATGAAATTCATTTAATTGATTTTTCTTTTATTGAAAAAGGAAGTGAAATTGATAAAACTTCTATTAATCTTATTACTTCTATTAAACATTTTCTTCAGATTCTTGAAGATATGAAAAAATAAATTTTTTTTATTATGTTTTTTTTAATTTGTTAATTCAAATTATTCAAATAATAAAACTTTTATTATTTTTTTAATAAAAATATATCGGTAAAATGCAATAATCTTAATACAATTTATATATTTTTAGGATATAAATATAAATCATTTTAAATAAAATCTTAATAAGATTTATCTTTTTTAAATTATCTTATTTTTTTTCTAAAAAAATTTATTTTTAATTTAAAGATATTTTTTAAATATATTTTTAAAGGAATAATATTACTGAAAAAAACGATGTATAAATTGTTTGTGATTTAATTGAAAAGAATAATATGAAATATATAAATTAATAATAATAAAGTGATTTAAAAGAATTCTAGAGAGATTAAAAATTTTTTATTTATTAATTTATAATGTATATTTTTCACTTAATATTTTTAAATTAAATAATACTATAAATAAATAAAAAAATTTTCTTTATTTTTTTATAGGTAAAATTAAAATATTTTTAAAAGAATAATATTTGTAATTTATTTATCTTTTTATTATTATAAAAATTATTATTTTAAATCTTTTTTTTCAAAATTAAAAAAAAAAAAAAAAACCACATTTATTTTTTACATTCAAAACAAGTACCAATAATTGGTTTTTGAAAACAAAATTTACAAACACAATCATAATGAATTGCAAATCCAGAAGCTAATTCTGGAATTTCAATTGCTTCAAATTTATGTTCATTATTATAATGTGAATTATTATCTATTATTTTATCATAACAATTTTGACATAAATCATAATTTTCACATTGAATACAAGAAAAACGAATTCCATAAATTGGTTCTTTATTACAATTATTACATGAATAAAAATCATGATGTATTTCATCATAAACATTATTTTTTAATTCAAAATAATTTTCTATATCTTCTGATAAATTAATAAAACAATTTTCACATAAATCAAAATTTCCTTTAATTCTACTTTTATAAACTTTATTACCAATTAATATATTTTTCTTACAATTATTACAAAATATTGTATTATTCCATTGTAAGAAATCTTCTCCTAATTGATTACCTAAACTTAACCATCCATCTCTTAAATTATTATTTCTAGCAAATAATTCTATTTTTTTACTTCCAGGAACCATTTTTTCAATCATATCATAAATTTCTTTTGGTTTTTCACTTTTATTATTAACTTCACTAATAATAATATTTTGACAAACTTTTGAATGATAATCAAAATGTTCTCCTGGTTTTGTTTTATAACCAACTAAGCAAATTTCATAAGAATGTTTAAAATAATAACCTAAAGAAGAAAATAAACTTTTTTTTTTTTCTTTAATCCAAATTATTTGTTCTATTACATCATAACCCCATTTATTAAGACAAGAATAACCAAAATCTAAAATTGAATTTAATATCCAAAGAAAACAAAAACCACTTTGTGATAAATTTTCTACTTTTAAAGATAAAATATCATTATTTGATAAAGTGTCATAATTTAAAGAAAAACGAGAATTTGAAAACATAAATGAACCTTGATTTCTTTGTCCTCCTTTTATTCTCCATGGAGGATCTAACATTACTACGTCAAAAAATCCTATTCTTGATGTTAAAATGTTAAAATTAAAATATCTTAAATCACAATTTATAAAAGTGTCTGTTTGTAATTTTAAATTTTTTTCTTCATTGGTTTCTTTTTGTTTATTTTGTATTTTTTCATATTTTAATATTTCATTTGGAAAATTTTCTTTTAGATATTGAGATATATTTGTTAAATTTTTTGGTTTTTCGTTTTTGAAATTTTCAATTTTTTCTTCTGTTGATTTTGTTGTTGAAGAATAAAATTTATTTTGATTTTGTGAATTTTTATCTGTATTTTCTTCTTCTTCTTCAAATGATATTCTTATAATTGAATTTGATTCTTTATTTTTTCTTTTTTGATAATTGTAATTAGTTCTCATTCTCTTTTCATTTAAAAAATTAAAATTAGGATCTTTTTTCCCTTCGTAATAATTGTGTATTTTTTTTTGATTTCTTAAATTCATTTTTGTTTTTTGATTTTTTTCTTCTTCTATTTTATTTTCTTGGATGATTTTATTTTCAAATTCATTAAGATTCTCCATCAATGAAAATTCAATGATTAATTAAACAAAAAAATTAAAACAAAAAGATTTTATTTATATGGTAAACTCTATAATGTCAATTATTTATTTTATAAAAGAGATTTATTTCAATTAAGTCATAATCAATAGTAAATTATTCTCTTTAGATTAATCTATACTCATGTATATGAAATTCAATACAAAAATAATTATTGAATAAATAATTATAGAAAATAATGATATATATTATTTAGACAATTATAAGATGTATTTGAATGAAATTTTTTTGATTTTTTTAATTCAAATTCAAATTGTTTCATTTTTATTTAAATGTTACTTTTTTGAAATTCTTTAATGTCAATTTGAAAGTTAGTGTTTTTGGATTTAATAAAATAAGAAAAAGGGTTAAAATAAATATTTTCAAAATGATATATTTTGAATTTTTGTATTTTTAAAATTTCTTATCTATCTTTTAAAAGTTATTTTTATTTATTTATTTATTTAAAATCAAATAGAGTTTAATGTAAAAATATTTTCTTTTGTATATAATATTATAATCTTATAATAAGAAATTCATTTAAGTTAACATATTAGATATATAATATTTCCCTTTTTTTAATTCCTTTTTGAAATTTTAAATAATCTAATATTTAATATTAAAAATAATTGAAAATTATGATTAATTAAGATAAATATTTTAAAATAAAAATTATATAATATTTATTATTTAAATAAATTATTCTTTGGTAAAACATAATTTTTCTATTAGTTTAATTCTAATAAATAAAATAATATATAATTAAATCATATAAATTTTGAAAATAATTTATATTAATTTGATAGAAGAATTATATTTTATATAATTTATTAATTATTGATTAAAAAATTAAAAATACCTAATATTTCATTTATTCTATTTTATTAAAAATAAAAAAAACAAAAATAAATTACTTAAGTAAAAACTAAAATCTTTTAAATGAAAGAAAATAAAGATCAAAAAAAATCTTTAAAAGACAAAAGTCAATTTAAATCAACTCAAAATTCAACTGATTCATATTTAAATAATGAAAAATTATTATTTGATTCAAGTTTTACTTCATCAAATAATTCATCAAATCAACAATCTTTAGTTAATTTAAATATAAGTTCAAATGAAGTAATATCAAAAGAAGAATATAATAAAAATATGGAAAACTTATCAAAGATGTTAAAAAACAATTTTATATCAACTCCTATTTATGAAGATGATATTTTTAATTCAACTGAAAAAAAATTAAGTAAAGAAGATTTATTAAATAAAGAAAATAATATAAGTAAAAATTATTTTAAAACAAAAGAAGAAATTAAGAATCAAAGAAAAAAGAAATTATCTTCTATTAAAAAAAATAAAAGTTCAGATTTTTCTTCTTTAAAAACAGTAGGAGAATTAAAAAATTTAATTGGTTCTAATTTTAATGTAAATTCTTTTCAATTTCAAATTTCAAATGATGACTTTAAATCAATAAATAATAATAATAAAACTATTCAATTTTTAAATAATGAACAAAATATATTAAAAAGTATAAAAAGAAAAGGAGAAAATGAAAATAAAGAAGAATTAATTATTAAAAAGAAAAGACATTTAATAAAAAAAATAAATTTAAATAATAGTTTTATAATATATAAATCAAAGGAAATTATTTTTGATTTAGAAAATCAAAAAGAGGCATTTTTTGGTATAAATAATAGATATTCTTTAAGACATAGAATACCAAAATTAATTCCTTTTATGGGAGAAAAAATTGAATATGTTTATTTAAATAAAGACTCAGGACCATCAATTAATAAAATTATATCAAGAAGATTAGCAAAAATTTTTAATTAAATACTCTAATTGTAGATTAAAAAAAATGCAAAAAATTACTTCTTAATTTTTATTATTTAAATTTATATAAAAAATATAATATATAAATATTTAAATAAATAAATTTTATATTAAAAAAAAACTATCATAAATATTATAGTTACAAAATTATTTAAAATAAAAGAAAATTTTATTTTCAAATAACAAATTATTAAAAATAAAAAATGAAATCTAAAATAACAATAATCCTCATCCTTTACATAATAAATTTCTCCTTTCAAAATCAAATATTCACAACAAACAATACAAACACAACAAAAAATAAAACCCAAGAAAAAAAATGTGAATGTAACTACGAAAAAATCCACAATACTTCAAATTCAAAAGAAGCAATATGTACATACGTAAGTGAATGTTGCAAAGGAGAATATTTTAATATCCTAAGTTTAAATTACTGTTACATAAATACTTCAATAATATCATTAATAATAGTAATATCAATTCTTCTATTATGTTTTTATTTCCTTTCATCAACAGGAAATGATTACCTTGCAAATGCATTAGGAATTATAAGTGAAAAAATGCAAATATCTCAAAATTTAGCAGGAGTAACATTTTTAGCTTTAGGTAATCAAGCTCCTGATGTTGCAGTTGCTTTCGTTGCTGGAGAAGGAAGTCCAGATGGTCTTGCTATTTCATTTTCTTCACTTTTAGGTTCTGGTTCTATTGTTATTAGTCTTGTTTTAAGTTCTGTTATTATTCTTGGTAATGGTGTTAGTACTAGTAAAGGTAATTATTTAAGAGATCTTGGTTTTTATTTAGGTTCACTTATTATTATTATTATTTTTGGTATGACTAGAATTATTCATTTATGGATGGCAATTTGTATTTTTGGAATTTATATTATTTATGTTGTTATTTGTATTATTATGGATGTTAAAGGGAAAAAAAATGAAGAAGAAAATATTAATAATAATAAAAATAATTCTATAAATAAAGAATTTGAAGTTAAATTAATTAATGAAAGAACTGAATCTGTTGATTTAATTACTAGTTTACTTGATGATGATATTAATAAAATAAATAGTATAAATAGTGATTCTATAACTGAAAAAGAAACTGAAGAAAATGTTAGTAATGAAAATAAAGAAAATGAAGATAAAAATGATGAGAATAGAAAAACAAGACTATCATTAGGTAGTTTTAATTTATATGATCATATTGATAAAAGTTATTATAAAAAAAAAAAAGTTGATTTTGAAGGTACTAGGATTTCAGTAAAATATAATCAATATTCAGATTTTAGATATAGTTCAGTTAGAAATTATATAAATATGCATGAATCAACACCATTAGAAGAAAAAACTATGTTTGGTAGAATTTTTTATTATGCAATTGACTTACCTTTTAATTTTGTTAGAGATGTTACAATTCCAGCTTTTGAATTAAAAAAATGGAATAAAACAATGTTTTCAGTTATTCCATTTGGATTATCAATTTTTATAACACTTGCTTTTCAATTATATGAATTATATAGTAAACATCCATATATAATGTTAATATATTATTTATGTATTTTTATTTTATGTTTTATATTCTATTCAATAACATATAGAGGAAAATTACCAAAATGGGAATGGTTATTATTAGCTTTTGCTTTTATAATTTCTATTATTTGGATTTGGGCTGTTACTAATATTTTAGTTAATATGGTTGAAGCTATTCAAATGCTTTTACCTGTTCAAATACCTCAAGTTTTTTTAACTATGACTATTTTAGCTCTTGGAAATTCACTTCCTGATTTTATTGTTAATTGCTCTTTAGCTAGTAATAATTATGCTGAAATGGCTTTAGCTGGTTCTATTGGTGCTCCTGTATTTGGATTAACTTTTGGATTTGGTATTTCACTTTTGAAAAGAATTATTTTAAATGGGAAAGGTTTAGAATTAAATTTAAGAGATCCTAAAGATACTCAAACACAATATATTATTTTTTCTGCTTGTTCTAATATTATTTTAACTGTTGTTTTTTTACTTGTTATTGGTTTTATACAAAATTTTAAATTAAAAAAATTCGTTGGATTTATTGGGTATGTTATTTATACATGCTATTTTGTTGTTTTGATATACTTTTCATTTATTTACAAAAATAAATAAAAAAAAAATATAATATAAAAGCTATTTTAAAAAAATCAAAATAATTTTATTTAATCAAAGGAAAAACTTTTTAAAAAAAAATATAAAAAAAATATAAAAAAAAATATTAAAATAAAATAAAAAAAATAATAAAAAAAAAAAATAATGGAAGTTATACCTCAAAAATTTTATTCCTACGGTGACGGTGTTCCAGCATATAAAAGTGGTGAATGGCCAGGAATTCGTCCAAGTCATTGGAAAGGTTCAAAATTATTATTAAAGCCAATAAGAATAAGACCAGAAATAAAAGAAAGGCCTCAAATTCGTCATATAGAATTAAAAGAAAGTCCAGAATTTAAATTTCGTCCAGGTAAAAAGCAATTAGAACCATTTTCAGAAGAATCAAAATTATCAAAAGTAGGAAAAAGATACATAGAACCACATTATACAGAACCAAAAATTTATTTAAGAAATTTAAATAATCGTCCTCCTGATCAAATTGGAGTTGGAAAAGAAATTCCTTTATTTCAATCAATGAGACATGGTTATGTTATTAAAGATTCAAATGAATTTTTAGTTGAAGATTTAATGACTCGTAAAGGAAGAATTTTAAGTATGAGTCAACAAAGAAATAATTTTAATGTTTATAATCCTGGAGATAAAATTTATAATTCTGTTGAATATTCTCCTGATTTTTTTAAAATGGAAGGAATTGTTGTTGGGAGTACACATAAAATTAAAGTTAAAAAAACTGTTAAGAAAGGAGAAGATAATTTTTATTCTACTTTAGATTTAAATGTTAAAGTTTTGAATCCTAATAAAAAATGGAAACAAAAATGTGTTATTGATGAAAGAAATCAAGATCAAAGTTATGTTAATCAATTGTTGTCTTTTGATGAAAATGTACTTGGGTTGAAAAAGAAAGAAGAGGTTAAAGGAAATGTTAAAAAGTGAGTTTTTTTTTTTTTTTTTTATAGTTTTTTTTATTTTGAAATAATTAATTATTTCTGTTTTTTTTTTTTAGTTTTTTTTTTTTTTTTTTTCAAATTTTAATTTATGAGTTATTTTTAAATGGAAGAAATATAAATTTTTAATCATTACTTTTTAATTTTTTTATGTTAATTAATTTAAAAAATTTTCGTTCATCTAATTATTAAATATTTTTATTTCATTTATTATTTACATTTATTTGTTTTTAATTAATTTTCTATTTTTTTTTAAATTATATATAATTTTTATTTTATATCTTCATTTGTATTTCATAAATTAGAATTTGTGAAATAATATTTCAATTTTTTTAAAAAGAATTTTTATCAAATTTTCAAAATTTCTTTCTCCTATTATGTTGAACAAGGAGAAATAATGAAATATAAAGGAAAAAAAAAATGAAATAAAAATTAATGATAAAAAACATTTGATTTATTAAAATAAATAAAAAAAATGAACAAACATTTTAATTCAAAAAATTAAATAATAATTACACTCATATATTTTTATGTTGAATTCTTATTCAAAATATTATTACTTAAATATAATTAAAAGAAAAATTATTAAATATTTAATTAAAATATTTTGCATTTATTGATTAATAAAAGATTTTAAAAAAATTTATTATTAAAATATTTTATTCTATTTTAAAAATTTGAGTAAAGACATGGGGATTGGGGATTGGGGATTGGGGATTGGGGATTGGG
>JAJMZS010000625.1:0-19187 GCA_023807205.1 Isotricha prostoma | reverse complement strand
TAATGATTTTAATTTTGGTAATGAAGGAGGAAATAATGATTTTAATTTTGGTAATGAAGGAGGAAATAATGATTTTAATTTTGGTAATGAAGGAGGAAATAATGATTTTAATTTTGGTAATGAAGGAGGAAATAATAATATTAATTTTAATTTTAATGGAGAAGGAGGTCATGGAGATAAAGGAAATATTATAAATGGAAACAATAATAAAAATGAGTTAGAGAATGTAAATACAAAAAATAATATAGAGAATAAAGTGGAAGAGGAAATAAATGAGCAAAAACAAAATGATAATAAAGAAATAAACGAAATACAAAATGAAGAAATTGAAGAAATTGAAGAAGAAAATTATTGTCCAAATAATGAATTAATTGATAGAATATATTCTAAATCAAATAGTTTTAAAAATATTTATAAATTAAATCAATTTTGTAGAACAATAAGAATCTTCATTATTTATTTTAAAGATAAAGAAGGAATAACTGAAGAATCAATTATTAATTTTTGTTATAATATCCTTACTAAAGATTTTGAGAAAGGAAAATTAATTGAAATTGACCCAAAAATTGAAAATGTTTTATTAGATTTAAAAGAAGAGCCTCCAAGCGATGACCCAAAATATTTTTATAAAAATTCAAAATTATTAAGTAATTATATAGCAGTACTTCATGCATGTAAGATAGCTAATATTCATTTATGTGTTTATGGTCCTCCTGGAGCAGGAAAAACATCAGGAACAAGAGCATTTGGTAGAATAATTTCTAAAGATCCAGAAAAAAGATTTGATTTTGAAATGCATTCTTTTCATGCTGGTACTAAGCCAAGTCATTATTATGGAACAACTACTCTTAGAGAAGGAAAAATTTATTATAAAAATGGAACATTAACTAATTCATTAATAAATGGTTATTTATTTATTGCAGATGAATTAAATTTATCTTCAGTATCTAATATAAGTGCTCTTGCACCTGCTCTTGAAATGAACTTAAATCATAAAATATATTTCCCAGGAATTGAAGAACCTATTTTAATTCATCCTAATTTCTTTTTTGTTGTTTGTCAAAATGAAATTGGTACAATAGGAAGAAATACTTTACCTCCTAATATTATTAAAAGATTTAAAGAAATATTTTATCCTCCCCAACAAGAAGAAGATATAGCACAAATATGTAAAGAAATTAATAATAGTTTATATAAACCTGGAGAAGAAAAAGTTTTAGATGATAGAACAGCAGGAAAACTTGGAGAATTTATGATAAAATTAAATTCTAGAAATTTTTGTGAAATTTCTCAATGGTCTTTAAGAGATATAAATAAATTACTACAAAGACAATTACAACAATCTAAATTACCTGGAATCTATCAAGGAATAACTTTTTGTCATAATTTATTATTTTATACATTAAGTTCTGTCAGTAAAGAAGAAATTCAAAATGTGATTGAAAAAGTTATTAAAATAATACAAGAAGTTTTTTCTTTATCAACAGATGATAGAAATAATTTAAGTGAATGTTTTAATAGCAAAGCAGAACTTAAAAATGATAATCAAGGAAATCTTTGTATATTTAAAGGAAAATGTTATATTTCTTTTGAATTATTTAAACAAAGATTTATAACAGCTGATAAACCAAATATAGAAGAAAATCCAATAATGAAATTAACTTCATTACTTGATGATTTATTTCAAATTAATTTAACTAGTGATAAAGAACCAATTTTATTGATTGGTCCTTCTGGTTATAAAACATTTTTGGCACAAAAATTCCTTTCAAATGCAAAAACTATTACATTAAATCAAGAATCATCAGTAGAACAATTATTAGGTTCCTCATCATTTTTTTCTAAATCAGAAGTCAAAGATTTTTATTTAAGGCTTATAGTATTAATATGTAGACTTAATAATTATAAAGAATTAAATAAAAAATTACAAGAAGGGACATTAACCAAAAAAGAAATTGATAATATAATTCAAAATAAAAAAATTAATTTACCTTATTCATTTATCTATTCAATAAACAGATGTTCTGAAAAAATATTTATGAAGGATAAAGAAGAAGATGAAAGTAATGCTTTATCTAATATGATTATTGAATTTAGACCAGGTCTTTTTTTGACTGCAATTTTAGGAGCTTCTTGTTTAATTTTAAAAAATATATCAAATTTACCTACAATTATTTTAGAAAGATTCAATGAATTATTTTCAGGAAAATGTAATATTACAATAAATGAAGATATTCCTAATACTATAACTCCTGAATCAAATAAAGAATTATCTGATTTTAATGAACATTTTAGAGTTTTTGGAACTTGTCATCCAGGAGCTACATCACAACTTTCTGAAGCTGTTATTTCAAGATTTACTTTGATATATGTTGGTGAATATGCTTTAGATGAACAAAAAACAGTTCTTCAAAGTTATTGTGATTTAAATAATTTAAATACTATTACAGATGATAATATTATTAATTTAATTGATTATTCTCAAAGTCTAAATACAAGCTTTCCTGCAATTAATTTCACTTTATTCCAAATGATTAATTTATTAAAATTAGCTCATGATATTAATACAAAATTAACAAAAACAAATCTTTCAATGACAAAAGATATTGTTCTTTCATTAATTGTTTATTATTCTGCTAGAGGCCTATTAGATAATAGAGAATCAAAAATTTTAAAAAGATTATGTGATATTATTAATTTAGAAAGTCCTCCTGAAGAATCATTAGAAAAATTAGTTTCACCAATTTTTATTGATGAAGAAGATGGAATTAAAGGAATTAGATCAAGAATAACAACTTTAATTATAAAAACCCCTTATGTGAAAGAAATTGAAAAAGAAATTGCCTTTATTCCTCAATTTAATGAAATGATTGAAATTATACATTTTGGTTTAGTAAACAATGTTCCTGTAATTTTAGAAGGAATGCCTGGACAAGGAAAACAATTATGTATTAATTATATTAGTGAACTCTTAGGATATGAAGTTGTTAATATAATGATTTCCAATCAACTAAAGTTGAAGATTTATTAGGAAAAAATATAATTACTAAAGATAAAAATATTAAAGTTATTTTAAATGAAACAAAAGCTCTGAAAAAACAAAAAGATGAAAATCAATTATCAAAAGAATTAATATTTGTATTTAATAATTTAAATAATGCTAGTCCTGCAGTACTTGAATTATTAACTTCAATTTTTGATAAAAATCAAGAAAATGTTTTATTATCTGATGGTTCTACAATACCTAAAAATCCAATTAATATAATTGGTATATTGAAACCACAAAATGGTGCGAACAAAGATAAATTACCTCCTACACTTCTCTATTCATCATTATATCATATTGTTTTAGAACCAGATGAAGATTCAATTCGTGAAATTATTTCAAAAAAATTAGAAAAAGAAGAATTTAAAGGTGATTCAATTAGACTATTTGATAATTATAAAAAAGCAAAAGATATTATAGAGAAAAAATATCAAAAAGAAAATTTTTTAAATTTAAATGATATTTCAAAATTTATAAACTTTAGAAAAGTTTCTTATGGAAAAATAGATGATGTATCAATAATTTTTGCAATGATATTTGTATATAGATTTACAGAAGAAGAAATTATATCTGATTTAAAACAAGAATTACAAATACAATCAATTGATATGAAACCAACATTAATTTATGATATGCCAATAGGAACTTTAACATATAAAATTGGAGAAAGAAATAAAATTCAAATAAAAACTTATTTTAAAAATAAATTAACAAATGATGAAAAAAATCTTTTAAACAATTATTTTATATCATTAACTTCAAATCAAAAGAGTTGTATTTTATTTTTAATATTATGTGCATTAACTAAAAGAACAAGTTTAATTCAAGGTGAAACTGCTTCTGGAAAATCTCATGTAATTAGAATATTCGCTAAATTAATGGGTAAAGAATTAAATGTATATCAATTAAATTCTGAAAGTAGTACATCATTATTAACTGGACAATCTAAATTAAATACAAAAATTACAAAAGATGAATCAGAAGAATTAAATAAAATATTTTTAACATTAAAAGACTTTGATAAAATAAATGAAAAGATTAATGAAGATTTTAAAGATGAAAATTATGAAGAATGGTCAGCAGATTCATTTAGAAATTTAATTAATATAATAAAAGATATAGAATCAAAATGTAGTGAAGAAGAAAAAGAAATATTAAAATCTGCAAGAATAAATATAGGAAAAATAATTATACCTGCTAATAGATTTAATAATGATTGTGATTCTGCATTTGTAATTTCAATGAAAGAAGGATATTGGGATTTATTTGATGGAATTGAAAGTGCTCCATCCCAACTTTCAGAAAAAATTTCTACATTAGTAGGAGAAGATTCAGAATTAGATTTATTTGAAACTGGTAAAGATAATTATTTTTTTACAAGAAAAAAAAATATACCTAATTCAACTCAAATTAATGATGATTTTCTTATATTTATATGTTTTAATATTTCTTCTCAAAATGATAAATCTTTAGATCCTAGTTTATTAAGTAAATGTATTTGTTTTTGTATGCCTCCAGTAGACAGTAAAGAAATTGATAGTACACAAATTTTGTATGGTTCTTTAATTAGTAATGATTTAGACAAAAAAATTTCTCAATCTACTGCAACTAGACTTTCTTTTGTACATAGATATGTTAAAGAAAAATCTAAAAAAGAAGAAGAATCTTTTTCAGGAGATTTACAACCAACTGGAAGAACACTTGGATTTATAGGAAAAGAATTTAAAAAATTTTTAAAAGAAAATTCTTATGTAAATATTAATCTTCAACTATTTAAACCTATTTGTCATTCACTTATATCTTTTTATTCAAATTCTTATAATCCATTTATTAAAAATGATGAAGGAAAAATTATTATTTCAGAAGAAGAAAGAAATAAAAAAGAGATTGAATTAAAAGAACAATTTTTGAATGATTTAGTTATACAATTTAAAAATTATGTACCTGATTTTAATTTAGATAATAATGTTTCACAATCAGAAAAATATTTAGATATTTTATTAGTTCTGAAGGAAATCCAAGAATTTGCAATTTCTAGAAATATTAAAAAAACATTTGAATTTAATATTAGAAATTTTGTTGAAACATGTTTAGAAAAAATTGAAATAGGAGATATACAATTAATTATTAAACATTTATCAGATACTGTAGAATTGTTATCAAAAATAAATAATCCTAGTGAAGAAAAAGATATTTATTATCAAATTAATATTTTAAATAAATTATTGAAGGATATAGAATTAATTAAAAACCAGATATCAGACCAATATATAGGAAGAAAATTAAATGATAAAGAATTATTACAAATTAATGAATTAAAAGTACCATTATCAAGATTATATTTATATGAAGGATTAATTAAAAATAAAGAAATTTTTTCAGGACAAGTAAAATCTATATTATTTAAAGATAATTTATCTCAGTTTACTGATTGTGTTATAGAATTTTTTCAAACAAAAAATATGTTTTCATTTAAGAAGATGTTGTATATTTTAAAGCTCAATCCATCTTTATTTACATTAATGGATTTGATTTTCCCTTATAAAGATTTTGCAAATATAGTAATTAGTAATGTTACCTATTTAATAGATTTATTTACAAATTTATATTTAGCAAATGTAAATTTCAAAGTTATCATAGATAAGACTACATTTGTTTTTCAGTCAAATCAAAACGAATTAAAAATGTATTGTATTTTAGTAATTAATCATAAATTTATTTTAGATTTAAATACGTCAATTGAAAGAATATTAACACCAGGTTCAAGGCCGACTATATTATTTAAAATAATTCCTGATTTAATTAGAGACCCAAATAAAGACTATATTATTTGGAATTATTATACTTATTTATCTATATTAAATATCATAGAAAACAAGAAAGAAGAGACTATAGATTCAAATGAAATTAAAAAAATAATATCACAATATTTTGGTAAACTGAAAACAAAGCCTATTTTAATTAAAAATCTTGAATTATTTAATATTTCAAGATTTTTTGAACAAAATATTAATTCTTCTTTATTTGGAAAAGCTTGGGGTTGTGTTTTAAATTTTGATACTAATTTTTTAAATTATATAAAAACTTTTTGTTTTAAAATTGAAAAACATTTAATTAATTTGGCATATATTTTAAATCAAATAATTGAACCAAAATACATAGAGCCTATTTTAAATTTATGTGAATCTATGAAAGAATTTTGTTCAAAAAATAGTATTTTATGTCAAATTCAAATTAACCAATTCTCTCCAGAACAATCAAAAGCATCTTTATATAATAATGCAATAAAAAGAGAAATAAGTATGGTTGAAGCAATTTTTAATCAAGAAATTCAATTTAATGATGAAATAAAAGCAGATTTCACAAATTGTTTTGGAGAAGCACAAAAAAAAATAGATGAATTAATTTTAAATGATATAAAAGATGAAAAATTAAGAAGAATGAAAGAAAAATTAAATGAAAACAAAAATAAATTGAATAATGTGAAGCCAACAGATAATAAAATTATTATAGTAAAAAATCAATTATCTGCATATATAAGTCAATATAGTGAAAATATGCAAATAATTTTAACTGAAGAAATAGTAAATGATATCACAGAAAAAGTTAATCATTTCATTGAATTAGCAGAACAAACTCAAGGAATAAAAGAAGAAAATCATATAGATTGGCCTGATTGTCTTGTTAAGCAATCTATACTTAATGAAACTGATAATACTTATTATATAGATATTTTATTATGGTATTCAAAAATTATGAAAGAATTAAAACTTATTGATTTAGATATAAAAAATAATTTACTTAAAAGTATTTTGAAATTAAATGAGAATCAAGAAATTTTACCTATTATTAATCTATTAATGAATATAAATAATGAGAAGGTAACTAATATAGATAGAAAAAATAAATGTATTATTTATGGTACCTTAAATGCATATTTTATATATAAATTATATAAACAAGAAAAAACTTCCTTTTTATGGAATATAGGTGAATATATAAATAAATTTAAAAATAGAGAAGAAATAAATGAGCCATATTTCATTTATAAAATTGATAATATTTTAAAATCACTTGAAGATAAGTTCATATTATATATTCCAAAATTTAAAAAATCTGATTTATTATTTTTATTCATTAATGTAACAAAAAATGATTATCAAGGAAATAAAGAATATAAATTAGGACCTTTACTTACTGAATTTAATTGTGGACAAGTAATATCATATTTAAATTCAATGATTGATAAATTTTTAGAACAAGATAATAATAAAACTACTGTTCAAATATTGGATGAAATTTCTAAAGTAATTTATCTGAGTTATTTAAACATTGATGGAAAAGAGGAGGATGTAAAAGATCATGATACTATTATTAATTCTTTAAAAAATATAAAATCTATCTGTAATGATAAAATAGCAAATTTAAAGAAAAATCCTAGAGATAAAACAACAGAAATATTTAATCAAGAAAAAAAAATAAAAGCATCAGAAATTATTTTAAGTATAATTGATTTAGCTAAATTAATGGATGATAAATTTCCTGAATGTAATTTAGATTTTGATGATATTGAATTTTTTAATGAAAAATTTGAAAATGAATTTGTTATAATTATCCAACTTTATTTTATTTTTTTAATAAAAATTTAAATACTTATCAACAAATAAAAGATTACTTTATAGTAGCATATAAAAATAAAAAATTATATGACCAAAATAATGAATTTTATTTATCTTTTTATTATTGGATATTTGCATTAAGAGTTTTAAGTTCCATTAATTGTATTTATTTAGAACAATATAATGATAATTTTATAGAATTTGCTTCTGATAAAATAAAAAAAATTATTAAAGAAAAATTGAATAATAAAAAAAGTTTTGGGACAAAATATATAAATATTTTACTAGATAATATTAACCCATTATATGAAGATAATAATATAATATCAATATATAAATATATTAAAAAAATACTAGGATATTCTACAAATGTTAAACCTGAATTCAAAGAAGAATGTATAGCTTTACTTAAAGATGTATTATCTGAATTATTTAGATTAGTGTTTGATGATTCAATTAATGATTTTTTAAATGAATCTCTCAAAAAGAATAATGATAAAATAATTAAATTTTTTTTAAGTCCAGATTCTCAATTAAAAATGGAAATTGAAAATGGTATTCGTAAAAAATATTTAGAAATTATAGAAAGTGATTTATATGTAAGAGAATTAAAACCCTATTATGATTCTATTATTTCTAATTTTCCTAAATATAAAGAAGAAATTGAAAAAGAAAGTAGAAAAGAAAAAGAACTCACAGAAAAACTTTTTCTTCAAGAGAAAGAAAAAGAAAGAATTTCTTTAATAGATGATAAAAAAGATAAATTGGAGAAAATAATTATAGATTATCAAAAAATATATGAAGAATTTACAAATAAATCAGAAAATTCTTTATTGTTAAAAATTAATGATATAACAAGGAAAATAAATACATGGGTAAATAAAAACTCAACTATTGATGACCTTATAAAACACAATAAATCTATCATTGAAAAATTAGAAGAAAAAAAAGAATTCATTGAAATTGAAAAAGATATTGACTTAAAAAATGAAGTTTTGAATCTGATAACAGGACTTAAAGATATTACACAAAAACTAAATTCTATAAAAATTTATAATAAATACCAATTAATGTTTAATAATTTTACTAAAATAAGGATAAATTATTTAGATATTGCCCAATTAGATGAATTATTGAAAAAAATAAATGAATGTCTTGAATTATTTTCTAAATATGAATTTACAACAGAAGAACAATTATATAAATTTATTATGGATATTCAAAATTCATTTCAAAATATATTAAATGATTTAGAAGATATTAAAACAATTTATTATAATTATTTATATGATTTAAATTCAAAATTAAAATTAGAAGAAGCTAAGAAATTGAAGATTGAAGAGAAAAAATATCTAAAGGAAAATGAAGAAATAACTAACCTAATAAATAAAGAAAAAGAATCAATTGATAGAAACAAAAAAGAAATTGAACAATTTACTAAACAAATTGATGAAATAAAAAAAAATTTGATTTCAGAAATAGAAAAGAAAGAATTAGAAATATCAATTCAACAACTTATAAAAGACCAAAACCTAATTTTAGATGAAATAAACAACAAAAATATGGAAATAGATAGAGAGATTGATTTATCAAATAAAACACAAAATGAATCTAATAATAATAAAAATGAATCTTATAATGAAAATAATAAAAAAAATGAATCTAATAATAATATAAATGAAACTTATAATGAAAATGATAATAAAAATGAATCTAATAATAATAAAAATGAATCTAATAATAAAAATAATAATATAAATGAATCTAATAATCAAAATAATAATATAAATGAATCTAATAATGAAAATAATAATATTAATGAATCTAATATTAATATACAAAAAATTGAAGGGAATGAGGAGCATATGGAAAAAGAAATTAAAAATAAAGAAATATTTGATAAAAAAAGAGAAGAAAAAATACAAAAATTATCTTTTATTGAAATTAAATTAAAAGAATATGAAGAAAAAATTTCAAATTTCAAAAGAGAAAATGAATCAATTCATAAAATAGAAAATGATATTGAAAAAAAAACCGAATTATTAAAGACTTCAGAAAATAAAATTGAAGAATTAGAAAAAAAATTTATAGAAAATCAGAAGAAAGCATCAAATTATAATACCCAATCATTAAAGAAACAAGAATTATCAGAACAAGAAATAAAAAAAAAAAAAGAAATTGACATAAATAAAACTTGTATGAAAAACCATAAAATTGAAGAAGGAAAAATAAAACTTGAAGCAAATAAAAAGTATCAATTATTCAAATCTAATCTATCAGAATTAATGAAAAAATTGAATGATAAAAATTTAATAAAAGGATTAGATAAAAATTGTTTATTAAACCCTTCTCTTTTATTTGAAGAAATTAAAAAAAAATGTTTTAATTTATTAAAAGATGAATATTCTAGTTTCTCAAATATATATTTAAAAATAAATGATGTATATAATAGAATTTCAAATTTTTTTATTCAAGAATCAATGCACCTTTTATTTTCTCAAGAAAAACATAGAATATTATGCATTTCATATGAATATCCTCATGGAAATACAAAAGACAAATTTTGTTCAATTTTAGATAATTCTCAAAATCAAATTTATATTAAACTCGAAAAAACGGGAAATATTTTTTTAAATGAAAAATATTATAATGAACAAACAAATATAGAATTTTATGAATTGAAATATAAAACTCCAAAAAAAGTTAATATTAAACCTGAAATAAAGATAATTGATTTTTATAAAATTGATAATTCAAAAAAAGAAGATTCAATAGAAAAATGTTTAGAAGAAATAAAAACTTGTGATTATAAAAAAGATTGTCCAAATTTACAATTTGGTATAGGTCAAAATCTTCTTAATGAAGATGAATTTTTCAAAATGACAGATGATTATTTTCTTATTATTAAAAAATTAAATGAATTATTCAATGCATTTGAAGAAGATAAAAATAACAATTTTATTGAAGGAATTAAAAAAGTTGTTGGAAATATAAAAAATATTATAAATAATTTAGTTTCTAAAACAAATGAATTCAAAAAGTATTTTAAAGTTGAATTTACCAATACATTTTATAAATGTTTAGGAACACAAGCAAAAATTAATAATTTAAATAATCAAGTTTCTCAATTAAATGATTATATAAATAAATTAAATAATTTAATTGAAGAAAAAAGTTTAATTCCCAAAATAATTAAATTAAATTCAATTAAAGATGGTTATGAATTTTTTTATAAAAAATTGAATTTATTTTTACCTCAAGAAAACCCATCAAATAAAATTGTAAATTTTAGTGAAATAAATGTAAAATCAAATTTATTAAAACTTCCTATTATAAGTATTGTCAATAATGTTGTTTCATGTTCTTATCCTAATCTTAAATTAAATTTTGGACCTTATATATCTTCATTATATTCAGAACCAATTATAATTAATTTTACTTCATTAATAAAAACTCTTTCAATGGGAATTAAAGATATAGAACCTCAATACAACCAACTATTAAAATGTTATGTTGATAATTCAAATGGATTAGCTCAATTGGAAATTACAATTCCAAAAATAAATAATATTGAAAGTGAAGATAAAGAAATTTTTTTAATATTAAATGTAAAATTGAATTTAATTCTCCAGGTTGTATAAGTTGTTTACTTGACTGTGAGTTTAATATAGAAATAATTCCTTTACATATAATTGTATATTGTGATGAATATAATTTAGCAAAAAATAATGATGATAACTATATTTTATGTGTAACAGAAATATTATCTGGAAATTCTATTAATCTACATTTTAAACATTATAATATTGATAAAACACTTAATTTTACTTATAAAATTGAATCATTAGATAAAAATACTTCTGAAAAACCTGAAATACAAAAATTAAAAGATGGTTTACAATTAATTATGGGAAACAAAGATGAAAAATTAATGAAAAGACTTGTTTGTCAATTGACTATCAATTTTAATAATTCATTAATAATTTCTATTAATATTGATTGTTTTTTAGTTCCTTTTGATTTTAAATTTGAAGTATATGATTATAATACTAAATCATTTAATACTAATCTTGATATTTATTTAAAAGAATATAGAACATTTCATAATACTGAAATAAGACCAAATATTTTGCCTTTACATTTTCAAGTAATTTTACCTAATTTTTCTTATAATGGAAATGTTGAATTTACTCATTCACCAAGTAATTATATTACAATAAAAAATAATAATATTCCTCCTACTTTTAATAATAGTTTTACTTTTTCTTTGGATTTGATTATTGATAAAAATATTTTAAATATTCAAAAAAGTAGTAAATCTCTAAAACAACAATCATTTAATATTTCATTAAAATTGTTAAATAGAATCTATAAAATTATGATTAATTTTAAAATGAAAGAAAAATTTATCATTAATGAAAAATATAGCCTTGAAAAAATAAATAAATTGAATTTAGAATATTATAATTTCCAAAAAAGAACGTGGATTACAATTGATGGAAAAAATATAGGAAATAAAAATATTTTTATTGGAACACATGTTTCTCAATTTGGATTTGAACCAACTATAAATTTATCATATTATAATAATTGTATTTATAATTCTTCATTTCAAAATAAATTATTATTTTTAAATATAAGTACTGTATTTCTAAAATGGGGAACCATATTAAATTATAAAATTGAAAATACATCTTCTTATTATTATTACGATAATAATAAGAATATAGGGATAATAGGTTATATTGAAAATTCAAAAGATTTATGGTATCCTGCATTCTATAAATATGATCAATATTTTGAAAATAAATATTTAAAAACATGGAATTCAAAAGATGTTCTAAATGAAATAACAGAAAAATATGAAAAAAAAGTCACAGAATCAAAAATTATAGGTGATTATTCAATATTAGCATATAAATTAGCTAAATTTGGTTTAGAATGGAAATATGAAGATAAAATAACCATTTTATTTAACCTACTTAATCAAATAAATAATATATTACCATATAATGCAAATCCACAAATTATAAGAATTATTGAAAGTCTGGAAAAAAACAATATAAATGAAGAACTCATTGCTCCAACATATGTAGAAGTAATATTATTATTATATTCTTTTTTTAAAGACAGATATAATACAATTAAAAATATTGGATTAATATCATATGAATTAAATGGAGAAAAAATAAATTCAAAGGCTAATGAATTATTAAAAAATTATTTTAAATATGATAATTCTGTTGGACTTGATAAAAATTATATTTTCAATTCATTTATAAATATCAACAAAGATTTAACTATTTCAAAACAAATATTTAATAATTTACCAAAATCTCAAAATAAATCGATTATTATTTTAGAAGGAAATAAAGCATTATTATCGGATAAAATAAATACTGATTTTTCTTTATCAAAATCGTCATTAAATTTGGGAGAAGATTTATCAAATTTTAATACCTTTAAAACAGAAATAATTCAAGATTTTAAATATCCTTCAAAATGGTCAATTTTTTCTTTAAAAGATTTCTTTCTGAATGCCATTAAACAAACAAGAGAATTGCCTTTATTTATAATTAGTGCAAAAATAGAAAATGATGATAAAGGATTAAAAGAGACAGAAAAATTATATGTAAAATTATTAGATTTATTTGAAATGACACCAATTAAAGATGATTCATATATTGGAGAATTAATAATGACTTTTAATGAACAATTTACAAAAATGACAAATAATCTATTAAACTCAAATATTAGGTTTAAAGAAGGAGTTCTTCCAAAAAAATTAAAGACTGATTCTATTAAATTGACAGAATCAAATAAACAATATATTATATTACCTAAACAATTAAATATTAATGAATTACCTGAAAAACAATGGGAATTAAATTATGTTACCTCAAATAAAAATATTAAAATAAGTGATATTGATGCAAATCAATTTCTTAAACAAAGTTTTTATGTTTCAAATGATAATATTATTGGAATGAAAAATAATTTATTACAACAAGAAGAAAAAATTAGAAGGGAAGAAGAAGAAAGAAAAAGAAAAGAACAACAAAAGATGATAGAAAAACAAAAATCATTGAAGAAAGAAGAAAGTAAAACTACTTTATTTGAAGAAGAAAAAAAAACACCTATCTCAGAAGAAATAAAATCTCAAGAAAAAATTAAAAAAGAACAATTAATTTCTAATTTTAATATAAAATTCAAAAAAACAAGAAAATCATCAATATCTGAAACAATTAATTTAAATCAAAATAATTCAAATATTCCAAATAATGAAAATAAAGATATGGAAATAAATACTGATACATCAATTAAAAAAGAAGATATTAAAATTGATGTATCAAATTTTAATTTTAATGATGAAATTTTATTAAGATTAGTAATTGAAAGAATGAAAGAAATAGAAGATAAAATAAAAAATAATAAAAAATTACCTGAATTAGGTATTAAAAAGGATTTAAAAGGACAACCTGATTATAGGAATGAAAAACCTTCTACAATAAATTTTAATGTTATTGAATTATATCATAGAGGAATGACATTAGCAAAAAAAATAATTAAACAAATATCAGAAAAAACAATTCCATTTTCACATTTATCAGTTAATTTATTATTAGATTGTAGTGGATTTATTAATTTAGAAAATAAATTAAAACAATTTACAATTTTATGTGGAATAATTAATGCCTTAAATATAGTTAATATTTCTTATGCTATAACTTTAGTAGGAGATAGTCAATTTGAATGTACACTTAAACCATTTGATATAGAACATTCAATGGAAAATTTACAAAAAATATTAGATTGTCTTTTTATTAAAAGATTTATAGGAAAAAATGCAAATGCAATTCAATATGCACTTAATTTTACAAAAGCAAAATCATTATATAGAGTTATACTTATGTTTACTGATGGATTAGATGAAGATTTTTTGTTAATTGATTCTTGGAAAACAAAATTAATGAATAATCCAAATTATTCTTTTGGCTTTTTTTTTATAATTCAGAGACTATATGCAATAAACATTCTGAAGAATTAGATTATATAAAAGTTAAATGGAAAGACTTTAAAAAAGCAATTAAAGAGACAGGAATTAATATTGAATTAATATATTATAAAAGTATTTTTGAAGATTCTAATAAATTATATGAGAATATTGCTGATATAATTGGAAATTTATTAGAAAGACCGATTGATGAAAAGAAAATCCCCAGTAAAGATGATTCTGAATTTAATATACCTAAATTTGATTTAAGTCATGAAGAAAATTTAGATTCAATTTCATCATTCAAAGATATTCTAAGAAGCAATGAAAATTTTGAAAATAAGCCAGAAATATTTGTTAAAAAAACAGATGTATTAAAAAATATAACAAATAAAATATATAAATTAAATGTTGATCTTTATAAAAATAAATTATCAAAAATAGCAAAATATGAAATTAAAGATGATAAAATAAAAAATGAAATTCATTCATATTCAAAAATATTTATTGAAAATAGAGCAAAATTAAATAAAGCAAAGATAGAAGCAATATTTAAACCTAATAAACCATCTCAAAAAATATTATCAACTACAGGAACTGAATTTGATATTCCTGCATTAATAATGAATTTAATTAATCCATCTCCAGAGCCAATGATTTATTTAGAAGAAAAAGGTGGAATGAAAAGAAATTATAGTGTATCTTTAGTATTAGATACTTCATATTCTTGTTTTAATCCATTATCTACTTTATTTTCATTACAAACTCTAAGAGTAATGTTAAGTTCACTTTCATCAATTGATTTACCATGTTTTGACTTTATTTTATCTAGACAAACAAATCCTGAAATTTTATGTTCAAATTTAAGTACAGTTAGAGCAATTAATCCAAAATCAATATTATGGGATAGTTTATTATCAATTTTAGCTCATCCTTGTTCTAAAAGTGATTTAGCATCTGCTATTGAAACAGCTTTTGATTTAAAAAGAATGAGATCATCTGATTATACTAGTTATTTATTTATATTAACTGATGGTCTTTATCAAGAAAATGAACATAAAAGAATAATAAGAACAGTAAGTAATTGTGTTAAAAGTGGATTAAATGTATTTGGTATTGGTATTGGAATTTATCCAATAAGAATTGAATTATTATTCCCTAAAATAATATATTGTCTCAATCCTTATAATTTAAATAAGGCAATAGCAAGTTTCTTTGGTGAATCAATTTCTGGAGTAAAAGATTCAATGATATTTATGAATATAGTTGAATTAAATCATAATTTACTTTTAAATAATTCAATTGCTGAAGTTATTAATAATTCAACTAATTTGAATTATCAAAATTTGTATAATACATTAAGTGAAGTTATTGTTGAAACTGATGCATTCTTATTAATATCAAATGAAGAAGATGATATGGATGATACAGGAAGTAATATAAAATCAAATCCTAAAGAATTGTTGAATAAAGATCAATTAAAAGGACAAAAAATTTTAATAGTAATGTTGTGGTCAAAAACTTTAAATCCAAATGAAAATGAATCTGTTCATAAAGATTATATAACAAAAGTAAGTCCAGATAGTAAAGCATGTCTTAAAGATGCATTAGATTTTTTAGGTATAATTATAGAAGTAGTTGAAAATTATAGAAATGCAATTGAAAAAATAACAAGTAAAGATGAAAATGGAAAATGTCCTTATTATGCAGTTTGGATAATTAATGGTCCTCCTTATCCTGATTTACCAGATGGTTCAAATGAAGGATTTTTGTTTGGTCAATTTTTAGAAGTAATAAAACTTTTTTGGGAAGCAGGAGGTGCATTAATCTTTCTTGCTGAAGGATGGAAATTACAATATCAAACTAATGAATTTTTAAAGATGATTGATTTTGATGGAAAAAAAGTTGATTTTTATTTAATTGGTGATGATGAAGAAAAAGGAACAAAAGAACATATTGGAGGTAAAAATTTAAGTGGAGATAGAACAGGAAAATTAAATAATAAACAACAATTTAGTAAAAAAATAGAAAGATTTGGTGCAATTCAAAGACTTAGATTAGATCATAATTTATTTACATTATTTGAAGGTGATACTATATGTTACACTAGTACTGATGATTATAAAAAATTATTGCCTTTTCATCCTTTTTCAAGAGATAGTGACAATGGTATAAGTTCTTTATTTTATTTATCAGATGAAAAAAAAAGAGGAGATATATTTATTGATTGTGGTTTTACTAAATTATTTATTAATATGGAAAAATATGATACTGCTTTCAAATATTTTCAAAATATTGCTTCATGGAGTGCAAGAGCTGAAATACATTTATTCTATGATAATAAAGATGCAAGAGAATGGAGACCTGAATGTATTAATTATACTATTGATGTAAATAAAAAATGGACAAATTTCAAAGAGAAGATAAGTACTGTTAAAAAAGAAGATTTGAAAAAATTAAAAACTTTATTTGCTTTTGATAATTCAGGAAGTATTTCAGGGAATAATTTATATTTTAATGAAATAGATAGAATAGTTAAAAAGTATTATAAAGATGGAGATAAATTTTTTTTATGGGGATCCAGTTATACTCAAAAATCTAAGGTAGAAATAGATAATTGGATAAAAAGCATGAAAGGTCCTGAAGGAACATCTTCAATTAATATAGCGAAACTTGCAGCTTCTTGTCCAAATGAAAGAGAACATTTAATTATTGTAACAGATGGAAAAGTAAGTGAAAGTGATATAAAAGAAAGTGATAAATTTATGAATGATAAGAATATTAAATTCAAATTTGTTTCTGTTTATGTAATAGGAACTGGAGGTAATTTATCGGTTGGAGCTCCTTTTTGTAGAGGATGTCCTAATAGAACTATTCATATTATTGATAAAAATAAAAGAGTTAATGGTCCTTCTTTATCTTTAGATGAAATAGCATCTTATAATAAGCTTCCAAAAATTCGTTCTTTTTCAGAATTTGTTTCTTTATATGATAATTTATATTCAATTATTAAAGCAAAACAACTTGGAAAAAATTGTGATAATGATATGAAAAATATATTAGAAGATGTTAAATCAAGAATATTTAAAAGTTTGAATGAAACAGAAAAGAAAAATTTTGAAGAAAAATGGAATAAATTATATGAAATGGCAACAAAAGGAGTCCATGATTATTCAATAGGAACAGCTGGTATAAAAAAGAAATAAAAATATTAATTAATATATAATTCATAAACTTTTAAATAAAATAAATAAATTTCTTCTTTTAATAATTCATTCTTTAAAACAATCCAACATCCATATAATTTTTTTTCAAAATCAATTCTTTTATGTAAATAATTCTTTAATTTATCTGTTAATTGTTATTAATCTTGCAAAGAATAAGGGTGTGTATAAAATATAATATAGTAATCGAAAGGAATTTGACTTAAATTTCTATTTTATTATTAATTTTAAAACTAATGAAAAACTATTCTAGTAATTTATATTTATTTAATTTTGCTAATATAATACCAAAATTTGATTTGAATAACATAACAATACATACATTTAAATTATTTTGTGATCGCAAATTATTTGCCAGAATCATAATTGTAATAACAATAATTTGTATGCAATTTTGCAAGAAAAAGGAATTAAATATTATTATTTAAAACATAATGAAAAAAAAATGATGAGATATTAGATAATTTAATTTTGATGAATTATATAACTGATTTCAAAATAATAGATAATATAGTTGATTTTTTAAATTCTAAAAGCAAATAATTTTAAAATAACAAATCTTTTTTTATTAATATATTATAATATAAAAAAACTAAATTTAAATATCTAAAAGTTATTTTAATTATTATTTAAATTGTTATTTGATTAAAATTTTATTTCAAGTTTTTCTAATTCTTTCATTAATTCAATTATAAATTTATATGGATCTTTAATTTTTTTTTATCTTATAATGAAATATAATTTTCACATAATTTCATAATTTAATAATTTCTTCAATTTTTTCTGCAATTATTAATTTTTCTTTTTCTATTTTCCCTAAATTTATTTCTTCTTTAAATAAAACTATTATTTTTCTAAAATATTCTAGAACGCATTTAAAAATTTCATAAAACCTTTTAGAATTTTTTTTATCTTTTTAAAATAATATTGATACTCTTTAAAATGTTTATATTCCTTATTTAAAAATAATTCATTTTTAATATCTAAAATTATTGGAATAGAAGATGGTTGATATTTTTTACAAATATAAAATTTATAGCCATCTTTATTTTTAATCCAATAACAATTTTTTCATAGCAATTTATTTGATTTTCAAATAGAATTGAATTAATTGATATCTTTTTTAAAGTTGATTGTTTATTTATATGAAATTTAAATTATTGTAGGTTTAAAAATTTAATTTAAAAAAGATAAATTTAAAAAATATTTATAAATATGAATAATAAATTATTTTTTTATAATAAATAACAATATTTGGGGATTGGGGATTGGGGATTGGGGATTGGGGATTGGGGATTGGGGAT